>OX328123.1:111890306-112145306 GCA_946811695.1 Gonocerus acuteangulatus | reverse complement strand
ACGCTTACGTTTTTGAGTTCATAAGCTTGTAAGTACTCGTTTTATAGGCTTCTTGGGCTAGGAAAACGAATGAAACCATTTTCAAGGCGATAGATTTAACCGTTTTTGAGAAAATTGGAAAAATAGTTTTTAAATACCGTTTTTGGTTTGGGTACTTAGAATCATGGGATTCAGTTGAAACATTTTCTGCATGTTCTACTTTCATTAAAACTAATATGTTGAAATTTTTGTTACGTTTGGAGTTAAGGAAGGGTTAGAATAAAATATTTTATTAACAGACATAAAAAGTTTTGGTAACTTTGTATACTTTCCTTAATATCTCGAAAAAGGTTGAGAATCTTGGGAAACGAAAGATTACCTTTAGAAAGCTTACTAAATGCTCTACAAAAAAGGTTCTAATGAAAGTTTTGATTAGGTGATGTCAATCGGAGAAATAAGTGCTTAAAACTTTAAAGTAATTGATTTCGCTTATTCGAACTGTTCTTTTAGCGCGGTTCCTCCCTCCCCCATAGGGAGGAACCCCGCTTATAAGGTTGATACAATGAAACAATCCAGAAGTGCCGACTAGAAAATTTCGCGTTTCAGAACCCCTAGAGACCGAAAATAACGGTGGTTCAAATTTATATATATATATATATATATTTGTATGTTCGCTCTGTAGGTCCCAGACGAATGGTCTGATTTTGATGAAAGTTGGTACAAAAATCTTTCGTCTAATTTGAAAGGTCAAGTTCGTTAACCAGCAAAATCCGCCTACTGGAAGATGGTGGTTGGGGCAAAATTCGCGCAAAAAAAATTGTAACGCTTACGTTTTTGAGTTCATAAGCTTGTAAGTACTCGTTTTATATGCTTCCTGGGCTAGGAAAACTAATGAAACCATTTTTAAGGCGATAGCTTTAACCGTTTTCGAGAAAATTGGAAAAATAGTTTTTGAATACTGTTTTTGGTTTGGATACATAGAATCATGGGATTCAGTTGAAACATTTTCTGTATGTTCTACTTTCATCAAAACTAATATGTTAAAATTTTGGTTACCTTTGGAGCTAAGGAAGGGTTAGAATAAAATATTTAATTAACAGACATAAAAAGTTTTAGTAACTTTGTTTACTTTCCTTAATATCTCGAAAAAGGTTGAGAATCTTGGTAAACGGAAGAATACCATTAGAAAGCTTATTAAATGCTCTAAAAAAAAAAGGTTCTAATGAAAGTTTTGATTAGGCGATGTCAATCGGAGAAATAAGAGCTTAAATCTTTAAAGTAATTGATTTCGCTTATTCGAACTGTTCTTTTTGTCTGTTTTTTTATTCCTTGTTATTTTTTAATTGCTTATACTTGGATAAAGTATTTGAAAATAAAACAGGTTAAGAAAAATAAGAAAAACAATTTAATGTTAGAGATATGGATTTCCAAGATATAGCTTTTCAACTGCCTAGCGTCCTTCCTAGGGAGGGTTGTTTGTCTTTGATTTTGGTACTTAGAATTATGGGATACAGTTGAAACATTTTCTGCATGTTCGAATTTCATCAAAACTAATATGTTGAAATTTTTGTTACGTTTAGAGTAAAGGAAGGGTTAGAATAAAATATTTTATTAACAGACAAAAAAGTTTTGGTAACGTATACATTCGTTAGTATCTCGAAAACCGTTGGCAATCTTGTGAAGCGGAAGATTACCATGCGAAAGCTTACTAAATGCTGTACAAAAAAGGTTCTGAAGAAAGTTTTAATTAGGCGATGTCAATCGGAGAAATAAGTGCTTAAAACTTTAAATTAATTGATTTCGTTTATTCGAATGGTTCTTTTTGTCTGTTTTATTCCTTGTTATTTTTTAATTGCTTATACTTGGATAATGTATTTGACAATAAAACTGGTTAAGTAAAATAACAAAAACAATTTATTGTTAGAAATATAGATTTCCAGGATTCCAAGACCTTGTCACTAGCGGGACAGTTTCTAGTGTTAGCCGACCCTTCCAGGTAAGATTGTAAATCATGACCTTTCAAGACTTTACTACGCACAGGAATGGGGTTAGTCACCTTAAGGGTTGACACGCCATTATAATAATTAATTAAAAAAAAAAAACTGGTGGAACCAAAATAATAACTGCTTCTATTTTATTCTTTCCAAATTAGACTAAGGATATGAACGGAACCACGCTAAGATGATGCAGTTCCTGTGAGACGGACTTTTTGTCTTTGATTTTGGTACTTAGAATTATGGGATACAGTTGAAACATTTTCTGCATGTTCGAATTTCATCAACACTAATATGTTGAAATTTTGGTTACGTTTGGAGTTAAGGAAGGGTTAGAATAAAATATTTTATTAAGAGACAAGAAAAGTGTTGGTAACTTTGTATACTTTTGTTAGTATCTCGAAAACCGTTGACAATCTTGGGAAGCGGAAGGTTACCATTCGAAAGCTTACTAAATTCTCTACAAAAAAAGTTTTAATTAGGCGATGTCAATCGGAGAAATAAGTGCTTAAAACTTTAAAGTAATTGATTTCCTTCATTCGAACGGTTCTTTTTCTCTGTTTTATTCCTTGTTTTTGGTTTTTGTGCTTACAATCATGGGATTCAGTTGAAATATGTTTTGCATGTTTGAATTTCATCAAAACTAAAATGTTCAACTTTTGGTTACGTTTGGAGTTAAGGAAGGGTTAGAATAAAATATTTTATGAACAGACATGAAAAGTTTTGGGAACTTCGTATACTTTCATTAATATCGTGAACACGGTTGGGAAATTTTGATAAGTGGATAGAAACTATTTGGAAGCTTTCTAAATTCTCTACAAAAAAGATTCTGAAACAATTTTTGATTAGGTGATGTCAATCGAAGAAATAAGTGCTTAAAACTTCAAATACGTCTGTTTAGTTCTTATGAACGGGTTTTTGTCGTTCTTTTTGTAATTTTTGTCTCTTTCCTTTAGTTTTTTACTGATTTTTATTTTTGCAATTTCTTTTGTTAGGAAAATGTATTTGTGTGTAAGACAGGATAGGTAAAATGAGACCAATTTTCTGTTGCAAGAAATAATGAAAAGTTTTGGGAACTTTGTATACTTTCGTTAGTATCTCGAAAACAGATGACAATCTTGGGAAGCAAAAGGTTACCTTTCGAAAGCTTACTAAATGGTCTACAAAAAAGGTTCTGAAGAAAGTTTTGAATAAGCGATGTCAATCAGAGAAATAAGTGCTTAAACTTTGAAGTAATTGATTTCGTTTATTCGAACGGTTCTTTTTGTCTGTTTTTATTCCTTGTTATTTTTTAATTGCTTAAAGTTGGATAATGTATTTGACAATAAAACAGATTAAGTAAAATAAGAACAACAATTCATTGTTAGAAATATAGCTTGCCAAGAGAAAGAGATTCGATGACGTCTTTTGAATATTTTAAATTGCCTTTGCTTGTTGCTGTTGGTTTTTTATTTTATTTTTTAATTGATTTTATTTGTAGAATTATTACTTTAGTAGAAGAACACAAGAAAATGTTTGATTCAACGTATGAAATAGGTATCTCTAGAAGAGGATTCTGGTTATTTCTTGTTATTATTTGATTGCTTCTAGTAGGAGGATGTATTTCTCAATAAAACAGGGGAATAAATACAAATTCTCTGAACATGTAACAAAACTGAAAACGTAAATATTCTCCGTGTAGAGTCATACATCTGTCCGGGTCGAGGTAGTAGGCAGGCTTCAGGTAGGCTTTTATTGCACTTCATAAATCTAGATGCATCCTAGGACAGGTGACAGTTACTATACCTGTAGAAAGTCATGCAGCCAAATGCTATACTAGAAATATAATTATATTTTGTGGTTGTATGAGGCCGTAGTTCATTAAAAAATAACACAACGTTCTAATTTTCTTGTACAATTTTATTTTGTTTAATTGCATTTAACAGTAAAATGAGTAGGTAAGTGTTTTTAATTGCATTTAAGACTAAAATGGATATGTTAGTAAAGCAAGTTAAGTCAATTAGAAACATATTCGTAGTAAAGTCTTCGAAGAGCGAAACTTGGAACGGCGGAAAGAGTAATTTCCGCTTAGGATAGTTTCTTGTGCCTTGCCGACAATCTTGCTTTTCTTTGGAATATGTGTTTACATTAAGAATGATCTAAACAAAGTAATAACTGTTTCTATTCTACGTATACAAAATGATACTAGGGATATGAATGGAACCGCGCTAAGATGATGCAGTTCCTGCGAGTCGGACTTTTTGTAATGGGGGCTCGCATAGTGAAGAGGTAGAGGTAGAGGTACCTCTATATAACACAAATATATTGTTTGTAATGGGGGCTCGCATAGTGAAGAGGTAGAGGTAGAGGTGAACCGCGCGGGCCTCCTGGAGGTCCCGCCCGCCCGCTTTTAAAGACAAAATTGTTTGTCTTTTCGAGCGGTCTAAAGCGCAGTCTATGACGTGGCTTCTCCGTGATTGGTCCGTTACTATCCTCTACTACCCCATTCCACCCTCTGCTGCACGTGTGGTCATTTGTGTAGTATTTTCAGTCTAGAAAATTTGAGATTAGTGTTTTGGGATTGTGAATAACTATTAACGGTAGTGAAATGAAAGAAGATTTAATTATCGCAGATACACATTAATTATGTGCAGATTTGTCCAGCACAGACGGACAAATGGCATAACAACCACCACAACCGTCATTTGTATGAGAAAGACCGGAAGGCTGTAGCCGATGAACTGCTTAGTACTGGTAAGCTTATGGTGATATGTTGTCGCAAATGTATGAAAATGTTTCAGGAGTCATCGTCATGTATTCCTGAAATTTGTCTGGGTATTCATTAAGTTGTAAAAAAAGATGGTGATGTTCTCCCAAATCTTGTCTCACTTGATTTATGGGATGAGCACTAAACTCACGATTACGTAAAGTGCCAACCATTTACACGCTGTCGACATCACTATCTTCACTACTGTCACTTAACATAAAAAAATAAACTATCCTAACAATCTCTCTTGAAGACTCACCCTCAAAACATGTGAAACTGGAAAAGCAGCGCGGTATCCCTCTTCACTATGCAATCCTCCCTCTCTCAAAACCTATACCTCTACCTCTTCACCATGCGACTACCCTTAGTCGTAGATTGATACTGGACAAGTTTAAGGGTTCACGTACCTCTTGGACCTGCTTCTGAATAACTGTACTCTTGACTCCCCCCACAGGAGTCAAGAGGCTAATGTCAAAAAGCCTCTTGAAATAACTTCCTGATATCTGGAAGGAAGAGAAATGTGATTTACTCCAGGATGGCATCAACGTATGGTGAAAAGACTAATGGCAGTTACAAGTGGTGAAGATATACAGCTGCTTGATGTCCACATTCTCTAGTGACTGGTGTGGATGAAAAGGTGAAACTTAGGCTGAACGATCCAGTTCCAAATTCTTGTCAATAGAAGTAGTAAAGCTCTTGACGTTGTTCTCCACTACTCCCAGAATCCCTTTAAGAAGGAAGATTCCTTACACAAAGATTCTCCATGGTGCTGACTTGAACTTGTAAGCTGTATCTTTCAAATACCTGGCATGGTTGCTGGCTTCCCAGCTGTGTGGCCTTAAGGAGTTTCTATATCTGATTCCGTAGAAGCTCTCTCATGGTAAAAAATACAGGTTATTTGAACTTGAAGTCTGAAAATCTGCTGCTTAATGTAGAGTTGGATCGGTACAATACTGAATTAGACACCCTGATAAGCATAATACGGCTGACACATTAATGAGCAGGATAGTAGCCAATGTGTAAGATATCAAGCTTTAACATGTCATATAATAAAAATGGATTACAATTGAGCACCTCTTCGGCAAAGAATAAAATAGTTCTCTGTAGACTAAGGATTGGGCTCCTCTCATTTAGCGATGAGCATGTTCTCTATGATCTATATTCTTCATCCTTTTTCTGCCATTGACTATTGACATACAATTGCTGCCTCCCCAATGTACAATTACCAAAGGAAAGTAATGTGTTTTAGGATATAATGAGGAATCAATTCAAAATGTTCTATTAATCAATTGGATGCTACAAGACTGTATAATACTCTTATTTATTACTTATGTTTTGGTAATATGTTTATTTTCTATAAAAATATATATTTATAATTTAATTATTCAGATTAGGTGTATAATTTCAAGGTTAAATTTAACCATTCAATAATATTATTCTTATATTTTTTAAAAAATGTTGTCATGGGTTTTTGGAGTAAGTATAAATGCAGAAGAGAAATGTGATAAATTTTCATCAGAATGTATTATTTGGTGCTGTTATTTGCATCAATCGACGCACCTTAAGAGATTAAAAAATATGAATATATTATTTATTTACAAGTATTGGAGACAGAAAATCCCTAGGCCCACCTATCCTTTAACACTTTCGCTGCGACTGTCATTGTTTGGGAATACCTGAGAATTTTTTGTTTGAATTTTCCATGTAGATACCTATTTTTTTCATAAAAAATCTTCCAGTCAGCTGATTTGAAGACGGAAAAGACTGTTGGAAAGCCCAAACAATAGTGAAGGCAACTGTCTTTACCTGGAGCTGTAAAAGTGAATCCTCTCCATTTTCAAGCCTTTTGAATCTAAAAGGAATACTGTTAGTTGAACGGGTTTGCATTTTGTGTTTAGGACTGTGTTGTTTTTCCAATATAGCATTTAAGACAATGTTTCCTGTCATTCGATTACATATATGAAAACTACATATGTATGTGTGTATATCCATACATATGTATGGCCAGTTATTGTTAACTTACATACCTCCATGGCTGCTTTAACTTACATAGAGTTCATAAAACCCCCATTGGTTTAAGTCATCTATGAGTTTATAATATTCCTGATTCGTTATCCTAAGGGTATGAATCTTTAAATGCCAGACACTTTATAATAAATCCGATCCTTAAAGTAGCCTTCATTTAATGAAAACTAGCCAAGTTGGAATTGCTTAAATAAGTGAGAGGGTATTAAGAAGGTTGGCTAGGTATTAAGAGCCCTTAAACTGGACCCAATACTATGATATCATAACTTTCTTAGGCAAACTGTTTTTGGGAGGAGCCTGAAACTTGGCCTCTTTTTTTCAACGATAGTTTTTTGGGATATATACATACAAATATCTGCTTATTGTGCCATTTGATCAAGAATCAGATACTTCTAAAGTATCTACCCCTTTGTACCTTCATGGGCTGTTAAGGGGCTGATTTTTTTTTTTTTTTTTTTTTTTTTTTTTTTTGCAGGCAGAAAGAAGTAATTAAGGTGTTATTAAAATTGAATTGAACACAAAATGATTAAATTTATTGGAATTAATTTACAGTGGTTTTCAGTTTAGAGAGCAGACTACTGTAACAGGGGTAGCTCAAGCTGTTGTGGATAAAGTTGTTCGGAAACACCATGATATGTATATGTCTTGTGATTCTTTGGGCCAGTGTACACGTGATGACATTACTTTACTGGTGAGAAATTTCAATTTTCCAATGCCTTCAGTAAATTCTCATGACCACCCACCTCTTCACTCAGGTAACTAATTTTTAAATAAATTTGCATTTAATTTATGTCTTAAATTAATATCAATCCTTTACATATTAAATTAAAGATGATTTACAAATTAAATTATGTCTTAATTTTAATTATCCATTTTAATTTTTATCATAAATGAAATTAATTGCCCCTGTAACCATTAGGCTATAAAGGCCTGATGGTTGTAAGTAGAGATGTGGGTTTTGCCCACTAAATGTTTGCGGTACTGTAAAATAAACTTTTATTGCTAGAGACTATGAGTAAGCAACACTGGAGTATTTTTAGCAACTATATTATATTATGGATAGGATACCCTTTTGAGTTTCCTCCTTCCAACTAAAATTATAAGCAAAATTATAATGAACAAAGGATAGAAATGTGATTTATAAGTTTTTAATCATGTATATAGCTGAAAAGTTAAAAAATAATAATTCTTTAAAAACTCTTATACATATATAATATTTCAGTAATTAATTAAAAAATACAATATTGGACAAAATATTTTATTTGCTAAATTGATGTATGAATTTACCTATCCGAATTGGTACACAAAATATATTTTAATGTAACTGCATACTTCTCTTCTCTACAAAAAAAAGAAATTTTTGTGTTAATGACACTGACACATTTCATAAAAAAGCTGAATTACCATAAAAAGCCCAACTCGCAGGAACTGCGTCATCTTAGCATGGGCGTATATAAGGGGGGCGGCAGCCCCCCCCCCAAATTTTGATTTGATCGATAAAAATTTCATAAAACCCTTAAAAATAAATTAAATAAGATCATTTAGTTCATAAAACATATTCTATTTTTAGTGCAATAGCGTTTAAGTTGGCTAAAACTCTTCCAAGGTCTAAATTGTTAGTATTCCATACACCGGAAATGGTCTCAGCCCCCCCCCCCCAATTTTCCCAGCCCCCTCCAAAATTATTTTCTATATACGTCCATGCATCTTAGAGTGGTTCTGTTCTTATCCCTATAGACATTAGTAAAGGAAAGAATCTCCAAGAGAAGAAAGGGTAAGGCGCCAAAACTGTAAACTGACAGTATCCTAAGCGGAAATGACCCTCTTGCATTCTCTACGTTCGTCCTATTAAATTCAATTAAAACGATAGGTAAACGGTGACAAAACCCTGTTGAATTTTATTTATTTATTCATTGTATTTACGAGCCCGCAAATACCCCGTTGAAATGAACAGAACTAACAATTTTGAAGCATTTATTTCTCAGATTTACATTGCCCAATCGAAAATTACTTTAGAAACCTTTTTCTATAGAATGTTGTGACCTTTCGTATGGTTATGTTCCATTTACCATAATTTCCCAACCGTTTTCAAGATATTAAGGATAACATACGAAGATTCCAAAACTTTTCATGTATGTTAATGTTAACATTTTTTTTCTAATACGCCATTAACTCCATACGTAACAAACTTGTAAACGCCTTAGTATAGATGAATTTCAAACATGTATGAAATATTTCAACTGATTATCACAATTCTAAGTACCCAAACCAAAATTGAGTTACAAAAACTATGGTTCCATTTTTCTCGAAAACAGTTACAGATATCGCCTCAAAAATGGTTTCATTTGTTTTCCTACATTAGAGAACCTATTAAATGAATACCTGCAAGCATATAACCTCTAAAACGTCCGTGTTACGAATTTTTCCATGCGAATTTCACTCAAAAACGCATGTGTTGGTGATGGGTTCTAACGGTTAACGAACTTAAGCTTTTTTATTAGAAAAAATATATTTGCACCAAATTTCATCAAATTCGGTCCATATATATATATCAATGGGATTTGAAATGAGACATTTTATAGTCAGCACTTCTGGATTGCGTCTTGTGGTCAACCTGATAAGTGGGTTTCCTCCCTATGGAGCAAGGGAGGAACCGCGCTAAAATATGTTGAAAATCAGAACAAATGATCGAAGTTTATACATTCAAGAATTCATGGGAAAAAATTAAATATAATATATGATTTTGATCGCAATTTTACAAGCATCTAACTGTGGAACACTACGATTTTATTAAATGAAATGAAGAATTCGAGAATGTGTGTTCCTTCAATTTTATTTGTATTATTAATTTATGTTTTAAACATTTTTACAAATATTTTCATCACTATATTTTTAGTTTTTCTTTAATTAGTTTGTTGTTTGATCGATTTGCATATTTTTTTTTATATATTTAACTTTTTCACTTTAGTTCCTATGCCTACTGGTTGATAAGTACTTTGTGTGGAAATTAACTTTATATAGTTGGGCAACTAAACTTCTTTTTTTTCTCAAAAATAACTTTTTTCTCTCTCTGCTCAGAAGAAGAAGCACAATTTGAAAGGATGACATTGATGTCATCAAATGAAGATTTTGTGAACCTGAAAGGATCTTTGCTTTGTGTTAATCTTTCAATTTATTTGCATTTACCTATAATTTTGTTGTCTTTCATGGACTTCTACAAAATGTAAACCGTAATTCCTGAAAAAGAGCAGTATGATTTTTTTATTTTTTTTTATTTTTAAATTCAAATCTAGTGTTGTTTACATGAGGCGAATTTTCTTAGAACTGTTGCAGCTAGTACAGAGTGGTGGAGCTTTTTTCTGGTTTCCGCTACAACCTTGTTTATCAGATATTAAGAGAAATGAGGGATTTATTTTCTGTGAGAGCTCTTTTATAATGAAATAGGGTGAATTGCCTTTTTATAAGTTATTTCATAAGCAATATGACAATTGTTAGGTAAAACATAATCACATTTAATTTTATTCATGTGGATTAAAAAGTTAAATTATAACCTATAGTTTTTGTTTCAATGGTTCAGAAATTAGCTAATTTAACAGAATATGGTTAGCTCATATATGTCCTAGAACAAATTTACCAAAAAATTGCCTTTTGTAAATGGAAAATTTTCCGGAAAAACATAGCTGAAAATTTTCCAAAACGGAAAATTTTCCGCCCCACATCTCTAGTTGTTTGCGATACGCTGTCCCAAGGTGCTATACCATTGGGAATAAACATACCGCTGTAATGGTGGTGCTGATTTACATGAATGGAGTGGACTGTATTTCAAGATATTTGAAATTATGCACGGATATGAAATAATTTAAGTGTAATCAGATGATTTCTTACATGTTTCTATGAATTGGGGGGTGGCCGAAAAGGGTTATAATATTGGTTAATGTATTAGTGAAATTTTGAGGTTTATAAAGGGGGGTTTGTATTAAAATAAATTGGTATCTGGTCCATGCGGTCTGCTGAAGCAGGAGTAGTCTCTGGTGTTGAAGTACTTGTATTACTCACTGCGGGGCCAGTCTTTTCTTCTCTTCATCGTCCTCCATGTTGCTCTCTGGGTTGCTTGGTTTCTACTCAACCATGGCCAAAACTATGGTCTGTAGTACAAGGATGCACACAGCATATATCTCAGTCAAAGATGCTAATGGAGTCCTGGACCCTTTAACGGTCTCCAGCATTTGAACTGCATGGAGGTAGCGGGTAAATCTATGGAGGCAACCTCTATGGTGAGCCAAGTGATGACGTCACAGGCGCTGCTATGGGGGTTTACATCAAACACTAGTTGTAAGTGTTAAGGCGTTGAGACTCTGTACCTAGGGTTCTGAGTTCCATTCGCACTAGGAGGGATAGCTTTCCTTTATAATGAAAGGAAGCCATCCTTTTTATACTTGCTGCAAAGAGTTGATAACCCATCCCAAAAAGTCTTATATTAAAGGGACGTTAAAATTAAAGTAAATAATAATTTAAATTACAAAATAATATTTGATCTTTTTCACAGTATTTACCTCAATTCTTTTTAATAGAATTTATTTTGAAGGTTTATAGTTTAAGTCTTTAGAAATTAAACATTTTGAAATCGTAGGCTTCCACGGTCCGAGTCATTACACATATTATAGTCTTCTGGTATTGACCACCCAGCCCAGAAGAACACTTTGATCACTACCCTCATGACCAGAGCTATCAGGATTTCCCAACCAAACCATCTCAGAAAAGAAGAGAGACACCTGAAGTCAGCTCTAAGAAAAAACGGGTACACGGACGAAACTATAAAGAGGCAAACCACCAAAGCAAAAAGAAATGCCAAAAGTCGACAAAAAAGGGAATGCAAAAAGACCCAAACGAGAAAAAAGTAATCATTCCCTATGTAAAAGGTACTACAGAGAAGATTACAAAGTTTCTAAAGAAACATAACATAAAAACAGTGTACACCATTGACTGCAAGATAAGTCAAATAATAAATAACCCCAAAGATAATTTACAGTTAAAATCACCAGGTGTCTACAGTATCCCATGCTCCTGCGGAAAAGAATACATTGGACAGACAGGAAGATTGGTGTGCACTAGAATAACAGAACATATGAAGACGGTTAAGAATGGCAACATTGAAAAATCGGCGGTAGCAGAACATTTTTATAACACTAATCATGCTATCCAGTTCGACCAAGTAAGCATTCTGGCGAAAATAGAAAATTATCAAGAACGGATCATAAGGGAAGCCATAGAAATAGTACGATGCCCGGAAAATTTCAACAAAGAAGATGGGTACAAGCTCAGCAAATTATGGCATCCGGTAATTAAACCTAGAGAAAAAAGAAAAAACGAAATTCAGCCAATCAATTATCCAGATGGAACCCACCAACCAGAATCAAGCAAGACCTGGACCAACCAATCAGGGACGAAGAGCAGACTACGCCCGCGGTTGAATACAAAGAGAGGTATTTATACAGAAGAACATCCTCATTCTCAGACTAAGCCCTGAGGAAGCTGGCAGTATGACTAGCGAAACGTCGGCAAAGAAATTTGTGACACGGTCAATACCAGAAGACTATAATATGTGTAATTAAACATTTTTATTGCTCTTGATTAAAATTGTAGACTAGCTTTTTTTCTTTGAAAATTTTATTGCATTATCTTCTTGCTTCACTGAAATTATATTTTCTTTCTTTTATTTTTTATACAAATAATGATTTATAATATACATGTATTTTATCTATTTCTATGCTATGTTTTTATTATGTTTCAGATGTTGGGCTTACAACAACAGAAACAAACTCTTCTTCTAGTGGCTTGACTAATTCTCTTCCTCCTCCACCAACAGAGATTCCAGCATATGTTGATTTTACTGAGTTTTATATAAATTATGCGAAAGCGAAAGAAAATGGTACATTGCCACCATCCCTCTTATAACACTAGGTTTTCTCTGTTCATCTTTTTGCTGTAAATAAATAAGTTTGTAAATAACTAGCTGTTACCCGGCATACCATCCTACACCTACCTTCTGCTTCTAGAAAATCAAAAATAAATTAGAAAAAAAAGTAATATTAAAATCTAATAATGCAAATCTGTAACTGTTTGGGTTCACATTTTCGATCTAAACTATGAGTCCTAGACTTTTTTTACCTAACCTATGACACTCCCCAGATCAAGACCTACCTGTGTAGTAAGTTTGGTAAAAATCGGTCAAACGGTCTGGATTTGTATAAGGAACAAACAGCTGATAGAGGATTTTGAACTAGCTTATGACACTCCCTGGATCAAGGCCTACATGTATGCCATGTTTGGTCAAGATCTGTCAAACGGTGTGGATTTGAATAAGGAACAGACAGATAGCGAATGCGAATATGGTCATTGTTCAGTTTGCATAGAAAAATGTTTTTTTTTTAAATTTATGGTCTTACAAATAGGGAGAATACCTTTATTTTGTAAATAGAAGTTTAGTAGCCCAACTAAATTGAGTTGCTTATCACACAACATACTGATCATTCATAGAGGTATTATAAAAATAAAGAAAAGGCATCAACCCTATCCTGGCTAGAAAAGGGTGGTAACCTATAGAGAACCCGTCCCAAAATTCTCAGTTAATAATAATGGACGTTAAAATTTAAATAAATAAATAAAAGATAAATGTGCCAAATAAATAAAAATATGCCATGGTAAACATGGGGTCTTCCCATGGTCTAGTAGCCAGCATACTGGATTATCATACTTTATATTTATATCATTGATGCTGAAAAACTCTTCAAAATTATGTGCTTTGTGAGTTCCTTATGGTTATGCTTAATATTTTAATGGCGATGAAGGCAAAAGCACGTTGTCATGGAAACTTCACAAAACAAATGCCCTGCTCATTCAAATAACAATCACTAATCAAAGCAACCTTATTCCATTTCCTAAAATTTTCCCTATAAATTGTACATAAAAGGAGGGTTTTTGTGTATGATCTGTCAAAAACCTCATAAGGTATTTTGCCATAATATTGCCTGCTGTTTACAATGTTTAATTTAACTATTGTTTAGAAATATTTATCCCTAAATTTCTCCTGATGTATTTGGCTTTTTAAAAGTCCCAAAGCAGCTGTACCCTATTAGCACTTTCCTCCGAAGGAAAGTAGCTATTGAGGTTGCACTCATGACGGAATTTTTGAAAAATTTCTTCGAATCTTTATCGATCCTACCTAGCAGACACCGAAAATGACCCCAGTTAAATATATATATATATATATATATATATATATATATATATATATATATATATATATATATATAGTTATATATGTGTCCGTTAACACGATACAGGCCAGAGTTTTTGTTTTTTTTTTGCCACAAAACTTAGAATGTAGTATTCTCCCATCAAATGATTGAACGAGTTTGTTAACCTACAAAATCGGTCCATCTAGAGGGGGTAAGGGTTTACTCTGTAGCCAAAGTAGTTATTTACTAATACTAGCCATAATTTTTGTTATATTCCAACGAAACTCGGTATTCGTTGAAGTCAACTGAAGAGAAAAATTTGTTATAAAAATAAACTAAATCGGTTGACTAGAAGGGGGGCTTTACTCCGGACAGAAATTACTAGTTTCCTTATACTGGTCGTAATTTCTGTTGTATTGCAACAAAACTCTTTATACGTCCCGGCTATCTAAAAAGAAAGAAGTGTTGTGAAAATGAACTAAATCGGTCTATTGGAAGGGGGGGTGTTACTTTGTACTACGTTTGAAATGAATTCTTCCACCAAACGTAGGTTCGTGAAACTCATCCAGATCAATAGATGAAAATGTGAAGCTTTGTGTATTTAGTAAGCAGTGCAGTACCCCGCATACACAAAACTCTGGAAGGAAATTAATTACAAAATTAATAATTGAAAGAGCTGCTCATAAAAAATGCAAAAGAGTAGAACAATTTATGTTTTTATTTTATTTGTCTATATAGGTTATTTTAAGCAAATTATTCAGGAATGCACTCGACACTACCCAATTCTGAGGAAAGTGCTTAGTTATGCAGCTCCTGCGTGACGGACTTTTCTTTTAAAAAAACAGTAAAAAAAACACATTCTTATAATTTTAGAGCTTTTGTGAAATGGTGAGTTAAATTAAAACTCAGTGCTGCCTAGGGATGATCTGTGGCTAATCGAATTATTGCTACATAACTGGGAGGACAGTACAAAATATATCTTCTATTGTTCCAAATGAACTTGTTTCAATTATACACTCTATCATAAACAAAAGAAAATTTGAGTGTCACAAATAGATGTTATTTGTTCTTGTTTGCTAAATAGATTGCTACTTTGTTGCCAGACATAGTAAAAGAAGGATGTGACTATTATTTTGTCTTCATAAAATTAAAATTACTGAATCTTGAATGCATGCAGCTTAAGAATTCCGTATTAATGAAGTTCTGTTTAAAGAAGAGAAAACTTTGTGTGAAGGAAAATTAACTTAAACACAGGTAATTGTAATGTTGGTGAACTACAAGAACATCCTCATTCTCAGAACCCAGAGGAAGCAAGCTTCTCGGCCTATGTGTAGTGTCATTCACTCAACCTGGTTGGTTGTCTACCATTTCTTCCCTGGGACCTCTCCGTATATTGAAAGTTCAAAGACCTGTGTTAGTTACGTCAGTAATAGTCAATGAAGAGTGAGTTTGATTGTATAGTTAATTAAACTGAGTTCACACATAGTGAATTTGAAATTGGAAGAAGCTGCAGTCTGCGGGATACCGGAAGTGGTCCATCTGCAAAGGAATTCATCAGAGCAAGCTGTATGCGGTTTTAACAAAGGTAGGAATTATATTTTTCCGTTTTAACAGACCAAGCATATGTTGTCTTTAATATTCATTTTAACTATATAAAAATCATTATATATATATATATATATATATATATATATATATATATATATATATATATATATAAAAATCCCACTGTTTTCGTCGAAATCCTAGAATGCTCTTCAATATTACTTCCTGGGGCTGGGATGTATCATCTTCCGAGCAGTCTCACGCACCTCTACTAAGAAGTCTCAATAATAGTCTAAAAGAACTGGAGAAGCCCACCCTCCTTATTTATTTTTTGAGCTTCATGACTTGCTTTTGCAACTGATTTGCTCTTTTGAAAATACAACAAATACAGATTTATACAAAAATAAAAACTTATTGAAGTAAATACAACAAAAGAAAAGAAGCCACCGTCCTTATACGATAAAGAGTGAGGTGGCTGCTGGAGAAGCCCACTGTCAGCCAGTCACCGCCCTGTGCTGGCTACTGGAGCCTACCGTCTGCCAACAACGGCTCCCAACAGGATGCTGGAGAAGCCCAAGGGGGGGGGGGTTAATAGCCTCAAGGTTGAGGTCCATTGTTAATAGCCTCAACAAGTTCATTGTTCATGGCATAACGTCTCTCGACTGCTATTTAAGCACTTCGTTCCAGGGGCATGGCGCGTCTCAATTCCAACAGAAGTCTACAGTAAGGAAAGGGTTAAATACTGAAGGTCTATATGGAGAGAAATATGAAAAATATTATTTTATGAAGGGATTTAAAATTTGCATGTAGCTGACTAAAAAAGACCTCATATATGACTAATTAAAAAACGAAACAGATTAAATTGGAATATCTATATATTTACATATTTAAAAATGTTTATACACTAAATCATAATAAGATAAAAATGTACAAAATACTTAAAGTTGTTTTTTTTTTTTATATTTGGCATTAATCCTGAAAAATATTTTCTTTAATTAATGAATGACCCTTTACGACTCACTACCTATCTAAAATTACATTTTATTAAAAATCTATATATCAAATTTCAAAACTTTTTTCGTTGAAGGCCTTATTTTAATAGTACCACAACTCCACTTTTTAGTCTTAATCATAAATATGTGATGAATAATCTATGTTTGAGAAGAAAGAAATGTTGAGTACATACTTTAATATTTATAGCATCTGAAACAGAATTTTGTTCACACATAATTGTTTAGGACCCAATATCTCAGAATGATGGAAAGTGGAGCTGTGTCATATTAAAATAAGATTTTCAAATAACATAAAAGTTAAAAAATTGATGTATTATCTAATATCGATAAAAAATCACAGAAGTCATCCTTATAATGTAATATTTACTACTTGACAGGAAATACATTAAAAATATATATTTAAAATCAACAACAAAAAAAAAAAAAACAACGACAATGAACTTCTATACAATTACAATCGCTTAATAAAAGTTTTTATGATAAAACTTTAAAAATATTGGTTCATCAAATTATAAATGTTCATAAGTATAGTAGAAAAAATTATATTCTCAAATCATATAGTAAGAAAAAAAAAAAAAATCTCCTACTCCGATGATGTAACTTAAACATAAGAACTCCTTTTTTACATAACACTGCATCCCCACCGAGACCTTTTATTCATTAAAGGGGATTCATTTGAATCTAGGAAAAGATCTGAATCATTAAGGTGATGATTAATGCTTTTCTCATCAATATTAACAGCCATGGAATCATCGACATTTTTTACTGGTGTGGAAGAAACAGAAAAGTCATAGAGTGTTTTTCTTGGAGACCACAGATCGGATATAGACGGTCGAAAGAATTTCCAACGTGGGCTTGGTTGAGAAGGACTACTCAATCTTTTCCCACTGGAAAAGGGTTCTATTTCCTCCTCGGCTTTTCTTTTCAGGTTACTTGTCCTGTATATTCCTCCAACTGCTCTGCGCCCACTTATCCTCCCAGTGCTCCCGTAGGCTGTTTTGTAGCTACTACCACTACCAAGAACACTGCGTGGAATTTTGCTAGGTATGTCTATCGGTTTCTTTTCATTGAATGGAGCTTCATTCGTTAATTTTATGTGTTCTTGACTTTCAGTTTCTTTCTCTCTATCATCACTCTTTGAAGAAACTTGCTCTACATCGATTTCTTCTTCTGAATTTTCTTCTTTTTTCCCTGCAGCTTCAGAAACGTCTTCAGAAGAAGAAGTAAGAAACTGGTTAGGAAATGTAGAAGATGAAGAAACTGATCCAGCATCACTTTCTACTGAGCCATCTTTTATCAAATCACCGTGTACTACTTTATCACACGGTTCTTCGAGTTCATTGGGCAAATTTTCCTGAGCATCATCGTAATTCTCTTCAGCTAATTCTGGTTTATTTTCGACATAATTATCTGTTGTTGCCATTTCTTTACAGGAGTGGACATTTGAACTGTTCCTGTCACCAATGATTTTATCATTACCCTCTTCATCAGGGGAATTGGGAGTACTTTTTTCATTTTCAATGCCATGCCCATTATATGCATTTTCATCTTCTGATAAGTTTTCATCATCTTTCCCATTAACGATGTCTTCAAAATTAGTTCCATTGATGATTTCTGTGCCATTTTTAACTTTTTCCTGAATTCTAGATCCATCATTTTCAAGGACATCAGCCCTCAAAACATGAACTTCTGAATCTTCCTGTTTGATGGCTTTTGCTTCATGAACTACTGCAGTAGTAGTTATCTCTTCCATTTTGCTAAAGAACTTCTTTTGTGCCAAAACTGGCCTACCCTTACTCAGGTTTTTGTCACGTATTGCCTGAAAAAAATAATAAAGTTTTTGTAAAATAATTTATGCTGCTTAGGAAAAACAATTAAGCCAATAAAAAAATCAACACAACAATTGAGGCGTATAGATGCAAAAGCGCTTCTATCCCATTTTTGGCTCATATAGTTTTTTTCAAATCTGTACCAACCCAACGTACTTGATATTGAAAATCATCAACGTTATAATTTAGAACAGTATAATTATACTGTCCTATATTATAACATTGGTGATTTTGGATTCAAGTAGGTATGATTGGTACAGATTTGAAAAAAACGATACGAGCCAAAAATATGATAGAAGCGCATTTGCATCTATACGCCTCAATTAGTAAATATCATTTTAAACAGTCATACATCTCTGACTGTATTATTTAAATAAATGGCTCATCAATCATTTGAGCCCAGGTCATTGGACCTATCATTATTATCTTTGATCATCGTAGTTAGATAACAGGAATAATTTTATACTATTATAAATTATTAAAAAAAATCACTCAGAAAACATTAAGAGCAAATTACGATAGAACAACTCTATTGCACAACAACTAAGCTTTGACAAAATAAATTTAAACATCAAGAAAATTTTAGAAAACAATAAAGAAATGGCAAGTGGCCAAGCACTAGAAATCCCACACAAAGGAAAATAGGTGGCCTGAAGAGGGCAGCTGTACTTCTGCCAAAGAGTTAAAATAAAACAAAGTCCGACGCAGGAACTGCGTCATCTTAGCACGGTTCCGTTCATATCTTTAGTGCCATTAGTAAAGGAATAGAAGCAGTTATTGGTAGGGTTTGATATTTTATAAAAATGTAAAATAAAATCTCAAAGAGAATGAAGTTTAATGTGCCACAACTACTTTACACAAAGTTAGTTCACCATGAGATTCGTTAGATTTGACGCCTTTATGTAAGGTAAATAAATTAATATTATTTCTTTATGTCATAAAGAGTGTTATTTTTTCTAAATCCGTTATTGTATTTTTATGCAAACTCATTGTATCACAACATTTTCTTCCAAATATGTACTATAACTTTTCTAAATATTTGATTTTGTGGTAATTACGAATATTACTGATTGCATAATTAACATTTTGTTTCTTTTAAATGCTAGGTAAATCCATTTATACTGTGAATCGTCAATAAATGTTCTGTGCATATAACATAATTTTAGACCAATTTAGATGCACTATAACTCTATAACCAGTTGAGTCTCAGTCACCAAATTGATATCATTTGTTTATGTCATAAAGAGGTCTTATCTGTATACATTTCATAATTTTCGACTCAGGCCCTTTTGAGATATTGTACTTCAAATATCGCAAAAAAATACGATTATGGCAAACTTTGAAAAATTATATATATATAAAAAAAAAGGAAAAAGTTCTCAAGCTTGAAACTTCTGCAGCAAGTAGTCATATAATACATCAACGCAAGAAAAAAAAAAAAATTGAAGGTGAGTCTTTTTTCCTTCTAATAATTTTTCAGCTCTAAAACTCCCGTTTTACGTTAAATTTCAATGAATTTTCGTGATTTGTTTTCTTCAATTTCCATACTATTTATACAACACAATACAGGAACAAAAATCAAGAGCATTAGATGCATTTACGTAAAACTTGTTTTCGGTCAGAAATGAGTGTGATCATTTTTTCCGTGTATTCAGTCCTGTCCATGATAACGGTTTTGTTCCCTTTGTCAGCCCGGGTAACGATTAATTCGTTATGGGATTTAAGGAAGGAGCGGGTGGTTCTTATGTCTTTGTAGAGTAGGGGAGACATTTTGGGGGATTTAAGGGGAGGATGGTGTAGGTGGTTTGTAATAACGTTGGAAATGCGTATTCGGGATAGTTCTCTCTCTTCATAACGAATTAATCGTTACCCGGGCTGACAAAGGGAACAGAACCGTTATCATGGACAGGACTGAATACACGGAAAAAATGATCACACTCCTTTCTGCACCACTTACTTACCGACCCCTCATAACAGAAATCCCACCCCCTCCCTTACACAATCCTTTAACAAACACATACGAAAACTACATGACAACAAAGAGATTGACCAACGGACCCGCTCACACCTCATCTCACATAACTCCCAAGCCCCCAGATCCTATGGCCTCCCGAAAATCCATAAAGAAAATAATCCCTTACGTCCCATCATTTCTAATATAAACTCCCCCTCCTCAAAACTAAGCAAATTTCTCCTTACTTCCCTCCAGACCTTAAGTCACAATAACCCCTATAACGTACAGAATGCACACGACCTCAAAAAACAACTACACTCCCTTCTCATCCCCCCTAATTTCATTTTAGCCTCTCTAGATGCCCAGTCCCTCTTCACAAACATTCCCATAGATAAAACCCTAGAAATTATTGACAAGAATTGGACCACCCACGAACCACACACCAAGCTATCTCGATCTTCCTATCTTGAATCCCTATCCCTCTGCTGCAAATCCGGATACCTCCTATTCCAAGATAAATTCTTCAACCAGATCTCTGGCCTCGCCATAGGTAACTGCCTCGCTCCTGACCTTTCCAATATTACCCTTAATGACCTCCTTGACCAAATCCTCCCCATGTTCCCCGACGATATTATTTTCCTTAAAAAATATGTTGACGACCTCTTCCTCATAATTAATCCTGATAAGATTCCAGAAATTCTAACAGCCTTTAACTCCTACCACCCCCGGTTAATATTCACCATCGAGACCGAAACTAACAACTCCCTTCCTTTCCTTGACATACTCCTTATAAGAAATACAGACGGCTCTATATCCACTGATTGGTATACCAAACCCACTTACTCGGGACGACTTCTCCATTACCTTTCCTCACACCCCAAACACCAAATCCTCAATACTGCCAGCAACCTAATAAATCGAGCCCTCTCCCTATCCGACACCAGATTTCACCCTGCCAACAAATCCCGACTCCTCGATATTCTTACTACCAATGGATTTCCTACCAACATTATCACCCGTCTGATAAATTCTTTTAACAACCCTAAAGCCATCCCCACTACCCAAGACAATATTGTCCCTCAATTCAGAGGCCTCCCATATATCCCAAACCTCACAGAAAAAATCCAAAAATCCCTACGCGATACATTCCCCACTCTAAAACTAGGACTATCGACACAGAACAAACTGAAAAACTTACATACGACTCTTAAAGACCCTATCCCACAAAAAGACAGGACCAATGTCGTCTACAGAATCCCTTGCATCACACCCAACTGCAATGGTGCGTACATTGGACAGACTAAAAACCCAGTAAGAAAACGTATCAACAACCACAAAAACGATGTACGGAATAAAGACATAAAGACAGCTTTAACTAGACATGCCATCACAGACGGACATGACTTTGGTTTTGAACTATACTCCATCCTTTCCACTGAATCCAACGAAGACAAACGCCTCCTTTCCGAATCAATTTTTATCCACCTAGAAAATAACCCAGTTAATGACAAAATTGACAAAGAAGTCATCTCCTCTACCTACTCCAACATCTTCCATTTATTAAAAACTCCATCCTAATCCCCTATACCGCCTGCAATATAGCCCTTTATACCTGCCTCCCTTTCCATTAACACAACATTTTATGACTTTATGACCCCTTACTGTACTTCGCCGCTCTTTCTTTCATCTTCTATGTTCTCTGTCCATTGGGTGGTCCAGAACCCCCCCCCCCTCACCAACTCCTTTCTTCCTATGTTTCCCTGTATTAACTGTCAGAAATGATCCCGCATTTGTGAGGAATAGTTCTCTATCTTCCCATCGGTAAGCCCATATTGTTATTCTTATATCTAATCTAATATGTAATCTGTTATTCTTATATCTGTTTTCCTAATAATCCAAACACTTCTAGAGCACATTGTTCTTCTATATATTATGCTCTAGTATTTTATGTTTTGTCTTTTTCCATATATATATATATATATGTATATTTCAGTATTACATCCGTCCTACTTGTGTTTTACAGCCCTGAAGTTCAAGCCGAAACGTCGGCACAATAAAACCATTTTTATGATAAAATGTAGTTTTATTAAGTAGCAGTGACCGAACCCCGACAATCCCTACCTTGCATCATCTACGGTCAACGATCTCCTCTCAAAGTATAATTTATATTTATGTATAAAGGCATGATAACCTCCACCATGTAATATGAAACATTCATAAATACAAATTTTTCTTCTTCTTCTTCTAATAATAATAAAACTAAATAAATTATTTTATAAAAAATATTTTATAGACGTCTATGTAAATAATGTATTAGTAAATGATGGGAAAAAATTAAAAAAAAAATAATTATAAAAATTTAGTAAAAAAGTCTGTTAGTTTTAAATTAGAAGAATGTTATTTATTATTAGCTGATAATTATTTTTTAATACTTTTACTTATGTTAAGGTATATATATATATATATATATATATATATATATATATATATATATATATATATATATATATATATATATATTGTATTTATATGAAGACATGATAATGTTTTGTATATTTTTTTATTAAGAGATGATAACCTCCACTATGTAATGTGAAACATTCACAAATACAATTTTTTTCTTCTTCTTCTTCTTCATTTTTTTATTGCAGGTTTGAACTCACCTAGGAAAGGGGAATAACTGGTAAAAAAATTAAGAAAACCAAAAATGTCGAGCAACAAATTTTATCCAATTTGGGTGATTTCTAATTCATACTGTTAGGTATTTTTTGTTTTTAGTTACCTGTTTAGAGATAAATTATGTTAATCCCTATAGTTTTTGAATTTATCTTATGTCTTTATTTGATCAACCGCATAAAAATGGCTGAGTGCGCACTTTCCATATATAGACCTTTAGCGGAAAGGCATTGTTCTCGATATAAAAAATAAAGCACTTTCAACCTATTTTATTTTATTTCTCGGCTCCTAAGGTGCATTGGACGGAACGCTCGGGCTCGGACACGTGTCGACTATTTTTCGATGTAGAATCACGAGAAAAAAAAAAAATGGTCCAGATCGGTACCCCACTGCTGTATACTCCCCTTGTAAGTAAAATCGATATGAAAAGTGGTACTTGTGAATGGGGAAACATTAGTTCTTCAACCCTTATTAGTTATATCTTTAAAAATTCGTAGATAATGGTTTGCTTTTTAGCTTTTGAGTAAAGGCTGCACAGAACATGGATTTAATAAATAGGAGTTAATTCAAACTTGGTTCAATTTTTAGTAAGGTTGTATTTTAAATTTTTAGTTAGGCGGCAAAATTAAAAAAAATTATTAAAGTGTACAGTAAACGCACAACAAGACATGAAAAAAGTTTTCTATCCTTTTCCTCGTTCAGAAATGTTACAAAAATTATTTTTTCCCCATGCTCAGATTAGCGGGACTCAACTGTAATGTCAATTATTGTAATTTAATAGTACAATATTTACTTTTATGATAAAAAAATATTATATCACTTTACCTTAAACCTTTTAAGCCTATGCAATGGAGTAAGGGGAGGTATAACTCGGGAGCTAACTTTTCTATTAATAGATGATCTGAAAAGGAAAAAAAAATTAAATATAAATAACATAAATATATTTTGCTGGAAAAATAACAAAAATGAATGACACGCGTATAAAACCATTTTGTTATTCATAATAGCCCTTTAATTATTCAGGCACACAAAATAAAAAAATGGTATTTTACAAATTCATCATACATATATTCTTATGTATTTTGACACGCTGAATACGAATCCAGAGTCCGTTTCGCAACAGCATGTCAGGTTTAAGGGCATTTGAAGGTCAAATTTCGAACAAAGTCGATTAGGAAGAAATAACTAGAGCTTCCATAGTTTTGAGGGTCGCTGAATTCGAATCCCAGATCTGTTTCACCTCAACGGCACAAAATCAATGTCATTTCAAGGAAAAATATGTTTATTTTGCAAAAAATGAATCTGTAGTCAAACATTTATTTTTTCAAAATAGACATATTTTTCCTTGACATAGTTGCGCCAATGGGGTGAAACACACCTGAGATTTGAATTCAGCGACCCTCAAAACCATGGAAGCTCTAGTTATTTCTTCATAAACGACTTCATACGAAATTTGACCTTCAAATGCCTTTAAACCTGATGCGCTGGGGTGAAATGTACTCCAGATTCGGATTCAGCTATTAATCAAGTCCACACTTGTTTTGCTTGTTTGTGGTAAGATTATATTTTTTTTATTTATTTTTGTATGTTTTTTCTTTTTTTCTTCTCTTGTTTATGCATTTATTTTTTATGCACTTCCTTTTATAACCCCCATTTTTTAAAATATTTATTTGTGTATTTGGACTATTTAATTATTTTCTTAACCCCCTCTGAATATTGTTTCATCATTCCTCCATCCCCTATTCCTCTTCTTGCTCCAGTATTCTACAATCCCTCCATAATCACTACCTTATTTTTAATATTATAATGTATGTACATATGTTTTATTTTATTATTTAAGGCTTTGTTAATTATATTTTTATTCTTTTTTCTGTTTTTGTTTGTTCTTTATGTACAGTAATATTTTTAGGTTAAATTTGTTTATTCAAACATTTGTATTTATTTTTTATTCTTATGGGACGAAGTCCCAGAATAAAGTATTTTTTTCATTCATTCAATTGGAGTTGTACTACAAAAAAACACGGTTATTTCTAAGGAACCTCTAGAAGGCGGTATTTCTGGAACGGAGTGAGATAGAAAGTTGTGGTTGGTGTTGTTGAACTACATTTTTGTCTTGTTTCAACCCCTGGAGTATTGTCATCAACTTGCGATACACCCTGTATAGGTTAGTTCAACCACATTCCTTAGCAATGTAGCGTAAACTAACCATTTGGCTGAGGAACGTGCTTAGTTGAGCAGCTCCTACTTCACAGACTAGAATTATATAATATTTAAAAGGGTCGACAGGAGGGCACATCTAAAAAGTGCCACATGTTAAGTTTTAATCTATTACATGTTCTCAGAAAGTTATAAAGTAAAATAAAGTCCGTCACACAGGAGCTGCATAACTAAGCACTTTCCTCAAAATTTTTGTAGTGTATATTACATTGCTGAATAATTTGCTGTAAATAACCTATATAAATAAAATAAAAAGTCCGACTCGCAGGAACTGCCTCATCTTAGCGCGGTTCCGTTCTTATCCCTAGTCTAATTTCGAAAGATTAAAATAGAAGCAGTTATTATTTTGTTGAGAGGAGATCGTTGACCGTTGATGATGCAAGGTAGGGATTGTCCGGGTTAGGTCACTGCTACTTAATAATACATACCCCATATGTGTATGTATGTGGGCATATATATGTACATATGTGTGCGTGTATATGTGTATGTGTATATGCATATATATATAAATATATATATATATATATATATATATATATATATTATATATGTATATATATATATATATATATATATATATATATATATATGTTAGGTATATTTACATAGATATGTGCATATATTAGTGTTAAATATGTCCTACTTGTATTTACAGCCCTGATGAAGGCTTGAAGTTCAAGCCGAAACGTCGGCACAATAAAACCATTTTTACGATAAAATGTAGTTTTATTAAGTAGCAGTGACCGAACCCTGACAGTTATATTTTGGTTCCACCAGTCTTGAAAGGTAGGATTTACAATCTTACCTGGAAGGGTCGGCAACACTAGAAACCGTCCCGCTAGTTACAAGGTCTTGGAATCTTGGAACTCTATATTTCTAACAATAAATTGTTTTTGTTATTTTACTTAACCTGTTTTATTTTTGAATACATTATCCAACTATAAGCAATTAAAAAATAACAAGGAATAAAATACAGACAAAAAGAACACTTCGAATAAGCGAAATCAATTACTTTAAAGCTTTAAGCTCTTATTTCTCCGATTGACATCGCCTAATCAAAACTTTCATTAGAACCTTTTATGTAGAGCATTTAATAAGCTTTCTAATGGTATTCTTCCGTTTACCAAAATTCTCAACAGCTTTCGAGATATTAATGAAAGTTCCCAAAATTTATATTATTTCTAGCAACAGAAAATTGGCCTCATTTTTCATATCCTGTTTTACACACAAAATTTTCGCAACATAAGAAATTACAAAAATAAAAAGCAATAAAAAACGAAGGGAAAGAGACAAAAATTACAACAAGAACGACAAAAACCCGTTCATA
Organism: Gonocerus acuteangulatus; assembly: GCA_946811695.1. Taxonomy (NCBI): domain Eukaryota; kingdom Metazoa; phylum Arthropoda; class Insecta; order Hemiptera; family Coreidae; genus Gonocerus; species Gonocerus acuteangulatus. Next base: position 112,118,763 of record OX328123.1, on the reverse strand, counting down.
AGAACAAAACAGACGTATTTGAAGTTTTAAGCACTTATTTCTCCGATTGACATAACCTAATCAAAAATAGTTTTAGAATCTTTTTTGTAGAGAATTTAGTAAGCTTTCAAATAGTTTCTATCCACTTACCACGATTTCCCAACCGTGTTCGAGATATTAATGAAAGTATACGAACTTCCCAAAACTTTTCATGTCTGTTCATAAAATATTTTATTCTAACCCTTCCTTAACTCCAAACGTAACAAAACTTTCAACATATTAGTTTTAATGAAAGTAGAACATGCAGATAAAGTTTCAACTGAATCCCGTAATTCTAAGTACCCAAACCAAAAACGGTATTCAAAAACTATTTTTCCAATTTTCTCGAAAACGGTTAAAGCGATCGCCTTCAAAATGGTTTCATTCGTTTTCCTAGCCCAGGAATCATATAAAACGAGTACTTACAAGCTTATGAACTCAAAAACGTAAGCGTTACGATTTTTTTTGCGCGAATTTCGCCCCAAACGCCATCTTCCAGTAGGCGGATTTTGCTGGTTAACGAACTTGACCTTTCAAATTGGACGAAGGATTTTTGTACCAAATTTCATCAAAATCGGACCATTCGTCTTTTATCTAGAGAGCGAACAGACAAATATATATATCTCTCTTGTGATTGACAGGATTCAGGCGTCTGGTCCTGACTCTTCTTTCGATTGGAGGGATAGTCGGGCCCGAGCTGTGCAGCTTAAGGATGAGCTCCTTGGGCTGGTGTCTGGTGAATCGGAGGCTGTGATTAGGAAGTACCTGGAGGCTTTCGTCTCCCTGGTGGCAGGTCTGGTCGATGCTCGATTGGAGGCTACTAGGGGGGCGATTGATTCCAAGGGAAGTGAAAGGATGGTCTCCGCTACTCCGGTGACATCATGCTTGGCTGCTGGTGGGTCTGGGGTGGCTCGGAACCTTGATGCTGGGGGGTTGATCGAAGAAGGGAGTGAGGTCTGCAACCCAAGGGCCTCTTTTTCTTCAGTGGCCATGAAATCCCATCCCCCTTCAGGGGTAGTAGGATCAGAGGATCGTATCCCACAGAGACCGGGTGGCACGGTGTATATTGAGCCCAAGATTAATAGCCACTATGAAGATTTAGAACAGTTGAAAAAGGATGTGCTGAAAGCCCTCGACCCATCAAGAAAAGGCCTCCAGCTCCGGAGAGTCATTAAGACTAGGAGCGGAGGAATCATAATAGAAACCGGGCGGGGAGAGGATAGGCGAAGAATCCTGGGTGATGTTGATCTACTCGCATTGAGGGTTAATATTAAAGAAAGGCCAATGCTGAAACCCAGGTTTATAGTACGCCACGCCCCGAGGACCGTGGAGGGTAAGAACCTAGACCTGCCTACCCTAATAGAATGTATGCGGAGGCAAAACTTCGGTGGTGAAGTGGGTCTCAACACCGAGGTTAAACTGTTGTATAGAACGGGCCGGAAGTCAAGTGAGTCTTGTAATTTGATTTTAGAAGTTAACCCTCGACTGAGGGCCCTACTGCTAAAAGCCGGTGGGGTATACCTCGGCAGTAACTTTTGCGTGGTGGGAGACCATGTTGAAACTAGCAGATGCTACAAGTGTCAGAGGTTTGGTCATATTTCGAGAACGTGTGCACAGAAAGTTCACACTTGTGGCCACTGCGGAGAGAGTGGGCATTGTTATATAGAGTGCACCAAAAATAGTGACCCTCCTTGTTGTCCAAACTGTAAGAGAGCAGGTCTTAGGGACACCATGCATATAGCTAGTAGCAGGGTCTGTCCCACGTATCAAGCTGCCCTCGGACGCATTCGTGAAAGGACTGATTATGGATTTTAACTTCGAGATACGAATGTGTAGAACCTGTGGTCGGGGGTTCAGGAATCATAGAAGTCTAGGTCAGCACGTAACGCGTGCCCACCCGGAAGTCCACAATAGAGCAATCCGTCCTCCTAGGATGCCCCGCTGGAGTGAGGAAGAGTTGCGTCTTCTATCACGGCGTGAAGCTGAGTATAGATCAAGGGGCCTCGTTGTGAATAATGAAAACCTAGTACATGGCCTGCTTGATAGAACAGCTGGGGCAACGCAACGTATGAGGCTTACTCCACGATATCGGGAATTCCTACGTCAGGCAATAAATGAGTGGAATAGGGAGGAGCTTCGACAGCCTGCGCAAGTGGTAGAGGTGGTCGGTCCAAGTGGTAGGGACCTTTTTTGTGACGTGGCTGCAGAGCAGGCGAGCGGCCTTCGTGGCCATGATATAAATCTTGCGTCACTAGTCGAGGAAGCCAGAGGAGGGCTTGATGTCACGGACCGACTGTGCGAGTGGCTCCAGGCGCGCTTTCCCGAATGGGGTAATACCTCATTCGAGAGAGGTGGACAGCCTGGGGGCCCACGACCCCTTCCATTTAATGCGAGACAGCGCCGTCAGTTAGAGTACCAGCGCATACAAAAACTGTGGAAGTCTAATAGGAGTAGGGCAGTAAGGGATATATTGGAAGGAGGTCCTCTAGAGCGCAGGCATTCGTTGGACGAAATGGAAAACTACTGGCGGCCGGTAATGGAAAGTCCCTCTCGGCCATTTCATCAGGAAGGATTGCCACCGGGAGCTATGGAGATCACCACTCTATGGACGCCTGTCGAAGTAGAGGAGATCCAGGGTAATAAGATAGACAGATCCTCTGCACCAGGTCCTGATGGACTACGAGCGTCTGATTGGGAGTCCGTCCCACCTAAGGCACGTGCGGTTTTTTATAACCTGTATTTATTAGGGGGCAGATTTATTCCTCAAATGATCGGTGCAAGGACTGTCTTTATCCCCAAGGTTAAGCTTCCAGAGACGCCTGGCGATTACAGACCTATAACCGTGGCGTCTGTAGCTCTCAGACAACTTCACAAGATTTTGGCTGCGCGTCTGAGAGCTTTGGATCTCCAGGAGACAGGCCAGAGGGCGTTCATAGCAGCCGACGGAACTGCGGAAAACAGTGTAGTCCTGGGTACGGTGCTCAGGGAGGCTCGTCGTTGTCGCCGTGAGGTGCACTTGGCCTTCCTGGACATTGCTAAGGCTTTCGATAGTATTAGTCACTCAGCTCTACGAGCCGCCATGATCCGCAAAGGCCTACCATCAGGAATCGTTGAATACGTGATGGGGGTGTACGGTGAAGGGTTTACCCGGATTACCGATGGTCGGAGGTGGACGGACCCAGTTGTAAGCGGGAGGGGGATTAGGCAGGGGGATCCTTTGTCTCCGTGCCTCTTCAACCTTGCGATGGATTGGGTCCTCCAGGCGGTTCCAAGCCAGGTGGGATATACTCTGGACGGAGTGAGGATTAACTATCTAGCCTTTGCCGATGACTTGGTCCTGGTGGCGTCCTCGGTGGCTGGCATGCGGGGTGCACTTGCAGCGGTTGGGGCAGCCATCGCCAAACTGGGGATGGAGCTTAGTCCTGGTAAGTGCTGTGCCCTTTCGTTGGTACCGGCTGGGCGTGTGACCAGGGTCAAGGTAGTTGAAGACGCACTGTTTACCGTTGGTGGAGCCCCGGTGAGGCAAATGCAGTACCATGACTCCGTTAAGTACCTCGGAGTCACCTATAGGAACCATGGAACCGAGAGGCCTGATGAGGAAATTAGAAGGGCCCTTTTAAGAATTGGGAATGCACCCCTCAAGCCGCAGCAGAGGTTGACCGCCCTTAGGTATCACCTTCTTCCAAGTTATGTGCACAAGCTGGTACTTGGTGGCTCCTCCCGCGAAGCATTAAGGAAGTTGGATGTAAAGGTTAGAGCAGCGGTGAGGAGGTGGCTAAGATTGCCAAAGGATATACCTGTTGGATATTTCCATGCTTCGTGCGCGGACGGAGGCTTGGGTGTTCCATGCATGGGCGTCCTGGTTCCGGCTCTGACGATAGGCCGTCTGTCTAGGATGGAGCGGTCTGGTCTAGCCGCGGCTAGGGCGGCTTATGGTTCGGAGGACATGACCAAAAGGCTGCGGAAAGCGAGGGAGGCCCTGGCCAGGCAGGGCTTGGTTCATGAAGACGCTTGGTGCCCTGAAATTAGAAAGCGCTGGTGGGCAGAGAGGCTCTTTTCGTCCAACGACGGAGCAGGGTTGAAAGAATCTTCCGCTAGTAAGGCCTCGACACATTGGCTCAATGATGGAGCTGGAACCACTTCTGGGTGGGACTTCATCCAGTATGTTCGTACTCACATAAATGCCCTTCCGACCACCGTGAGAACGACAAGAGGCCGGCGTGAGGGCCGGATTCTTACTTGCAGGGCGGGTTGCCTTGAGGATGAGACCGGCACTCATGCTGTTCAGCAGTGCTACGTCTCACGGGGAGGTCGTTGTTTGAGGCACGATACTGTGGTGGATGTACTGGCGGAAGCCTTAGCCGGAAGGGGGTACGAAGTTCACATTGAAACAGTCCTGAGAGCTGATGGCCGGCGATGGAAGCCTGATATAATAGTGGCAAAAGGGGGTAAAGTGACTATTGTGGATGCACAGATTGTTAATGGGAACACCTCTGATCTGAATTCTCTGCACCGGGCGAAGTGTCGCAAGTATGGGAGACTTGGTGTCCGTTTAGCAGTGGGCCGAATGTTTGGCGTGCCTGTGACCGACGTGGAGGTAACGTCCTGTACATTGAGCTGGAGGGGTGTGTGGAGCGGTGCTTCTGCCAATAGTTTAAGGCAGCTTAGTGTCCCGATGGGTGTGCTAAGAAGCATTACCTTGCGTGTATTAAAGGGCTCCTGCATCATCTTCAGTCGATGGAGGACACTCCTCGCCGGGGCGGGACGTTGAGGATCGCCTGGGGTTTTTATTTTGTTTCATTATTATTCATTTAGTGTATATCTGTTTTTTTTTTTTTTATTTTATTTAATTTTTTTTTTATTATTTATTTTTTTTTCTCTTTTTAATTTGGTGTATGTTTGAGCGTGGACTATGTTTGGCTGCACTATGATAACCTCCACGAGTATAGTAGCTCTGGTCTAGTGGGTGAAGTATAAGGGTATTTAAGTCTGTAACTTTTTCTTATTATTGTATTTTTTTTTGCTTTATAGTTGTTTTTTGTTAGTTGTTATATAGTTATGTATTTTTTTTTGTTTTTATTTCTTATTAGTTTTAAATAAGGTACTGATGAAACTGATGTGTACGTATTTGAACTAAGGTCTCACAGCAAATGGGCTTGATGTTTTCAAGCCCACGTAACGAGGGTGAAGGATTATTATGAAGTGTATTATTAAGTTTGAAGTGGATTGTATCTCCTAATAAAGAAAAATAAAATAAAATGAAAAATAAAATATATATATATATATATAAATATATACATATATATATATATATATATATATATATATATATATATATATATACAAATTTGAACCACCGTTATTTTCGGTCTCTAGGGGTTCTGAAACGCGAAATTTTCTAGTCGGCACTTCCGGATTGTTTCATTGTATCAACCCTATAAGCGGGGTTCCTCCCTATGGGGGAGGGAGGAACCGCGCTAAAAACGTGAATAGTTCTGCTCATTTACATTTCTTATGAGAACTGTTCAATTATTAATTTTGTAAATTATTTCCTTCCAGAGTTATGTTAATACATAATACTGTACTACTTAATAAATACACAAAAACTTCATTTTCCGTCTTTTGATCTGACACAGGAACAGGATACAGTCCCCCTAGTGGGAGATAGCGCTCCTCGTGGCAGCTTTGGGAACTTACGTCTGGCGGGATAATTCTAATGAAACAGAGTTTAAAGTAAACCCTCCTTTCCAATACATCGATTTACTTCATTTTTACAACACTTCTTTCTCATGAGATACCCACGACGTATACCGCGCTTCGTTACAATACAGCAGAAATTACGACCGGTATGAGTATATTAGTACTTTACGTCCGGAGTAAACCCCCCTTCCAAATAACCCGATTTAGTTTATTTTTACAACCCATTTTTCTCTGTTGATAACCACCACAAATACCGAGTTTTGTTGAAAAATAACAAAAATTATGGCTGGTAGTGGCAAATTGGTAATGTGGGGCCGGAGTAACCCCCCCCCCTCCTAACGAACCGATTTAGTTTATTTTTACAACAAATTTTTCTCTTTAGTTGAACATAACGAATACCGAGTTTTGTTGAAATATAACAAAAACTACGGCTGACATGGGCAAATTTGTGTTTTGGGTCCTGGTGGTTAACGAACTTTTTCAATCGTTTGCTAATTGAACACTATATACCACGTTTCGTGAAGAAAAAACAAAAACTCTGGCCGCTATCGTGTAAACAGACACACACACACATATATATATATATATATATATAAATTTTAACAGGGGTCATTTTCGGTGTCTACTAGGTAGGATCGATAAAGATTTGAAGAATTTTTTCAAAAATTCCGTCATGAGTGCAACCTCAATAGCTACTTTCCTTCGGAGGAAAGTGCTAAAAAGCAAGGAAAACTGTCCTTAAGTAGAAAGGGTTTCTGCAAAATATTATATTAAATAACCAACTGCTGGAGATAGCCGTATCAGTATCGAATATACCTCTTAGCAAAGAAAATTCAAGCAGAATAGATATAGGGTGGAGCTAATAATGAATCACAATAAGACAATGAATTTCCTATGAGTCACTATTATTCTTTCATTTTCTTATTAAAAAAAAGAACGATAAAAAACGCAACATAAAACCAATATTGCAAGCAGGCAATATATATGAAGCGATAATAAAATGTCTAATATTTAAATACAAGCTCATAACAGCTAATGTTGAAATAAATTGTGAAGTTCCACTGATTTTCTAAACCATATAAATTAATTCTGGATAAAAACAATAACCTTTCATTCGAGAAAGGTGATAAACTATTTTCTTGTAATTATTTCAAAAAGATAGGGGCATGATTACTTAAAGATCCTATAGAATTATATTATTAGTGTCAAACAAGCCCATTATATACAAAATTGTAGAATTCTAAACAATCTGTCGCGATCCCAAATTGGCTTTCCTTGAGAATGGAACTCAACTAAATAAAAGAATTTATAAAATAAAAATCTTACCATTTAAGACAGAGCACCCATTTTAAATAGTGGAAATAACTGGTGAGTGTTATTGGTTAATCTCAAATAAAAATTAAATAATTGAACTCTACAGAGTAGAAAAAAAAAAAAAAAAAAATACTGAACTTAATGTTAGAGGAAATAACAATATACTACACTACTGGTAAACAAATGAATTGAGGAAGAATGCAGCCTTGGTTTCTAGCAGGCAGAGAAGAATAGGAGGACTTCTCTTGTTACACAGGCTGTTTACATAGTTCAAATATACGTCTAAGATTACTCAAGGTCCTTGACACCCTTCTTGACTAGTAACTTAGCTTTCATTGATATGATGAATTGAGATTGAACATAATAATATGGAATAATTTATGTTGTAAAAATGCAGTAAACCAGAAGAACAAAAAAACTTAATCACACCAATATATGTGTTTTCTCCTTAAAATAAAAATACTGAAGGTAATGACAGTAATTTATTGGAACTGAGGCCTATAAATTATACGATTGGAGTAATTATGAAATAAAATTTACATTTAAAAAAATTGGGTACACTTTATCATATTTCCTTCAAAGCCATATTACAGGTTTGAAAAACAAGTAAATGTTCCTTATCTGTTTGAGTTATTGCATCAGCTGAAGTCTTCTCCATGTTCTCAAGTCTTCACGTTCTATTTTCATCTTGTTTAGCTGCATTTGATATATTAAAACAATTTTTTGTACGTCTGGAGTTGACAGATATTTTGTTTCTTCCGTACCGTACACCTCAACCATTCTTGCACTTTTTCGATTTTTGTTTGGTATTTGCTGTGAAGCAGTGCTGGGTTCATCATCATCAGTGCGACTTTCTTGTGTGACGCTTGTCGATGGGTTGGTGAATCCAACCAAGATTCTTCCTGGTATCTTAGCAGACAGGATTTTCGTTCTAGCTCAATGATTTGTAAAAGTCTTTTTCCCACTGCTTCAATTTTATAACCTTATTGCCAGAGGCTTTTCAGCCAGTTTTCTTCTTTTTGTTCGATTTTATGTTACTCAGCAACTTAAACTAACGTAACTGTGTAACAGTGGCCGTTTTCCTAATGGTAACTGATAATTAATTAATGATTTTGTCCCAAGCATGTTTCCTTTCTTTAATATCAGCTGGTAATTTAGATTTGCTCATTACCACAGGGTCATTGAGAAATAAAGTTACAAAAAGTGACTGATCCAGGTATTTGTCATCACATCCTCATATTCAAAATCAGACATCTTGAAAACACACAGAAACAACACAGGTCAAAAGTTGCACAAAACACACTAGTCCCGATAGGGAGAGAGACAAGCAACAAACCCTGTCAGGAAGGAACAGGGATGAGGGAGGCCAGGTCGGAAATCTAGCTGCAGCTAGGTTCTTAATAACAGCTACACTTAGCATTTCCTTAGTTTATAACAAGCATAGTCTAACTTACTTAGATCTTGTTAGCTAGAAGTAGCTCTTGTTTATTCACTCGGCTTTGAGCAAGAGCCAAATCTAAAGGATAGATTACACCTACTAGATGCTAGGTTTTATTCATTCCACCCAAAAAAATATCTTCCTTTAATACCAGGTGAATCCTGCGACTTCGTTTGAGTGTATTTTTATTTTCCAAAACCTTGTTTTAATCTAAAGCAATGTTAAATCTAACAAACAATGTTCATGTCTTTGCCATATGTGTACTCATTTTTGGTGCTACCATAGTATGCCAATTATAATTGTCTATGAGAAAAACTCACCCCTCCCCCCTAAATGCATTTAGGGTCATTATTATTCATAAACACAAATGGTATTTTTAATGGGGATTATTTTTCTATTTCCCGACGTACCTCTTACTTACTATAAATAATTCGAATCCCTAAATATATTCAAATTTTTGTTATAGGCAGAAGGTTAAAAAATAAAAAACGTCACTAAATAGTTTCACATATTTTTCCCTACATGTTTCGCACCCTTTCAGGGGAACATATTATAAATATAAAAACTTATAGCCTCAACTTCAGGAAATCCTTCCACTAGCAGGGCCATGTCCAGATTGGCCATGGACTGAAAGAATCCAATATAGTGGACAGCTGAGCAATAATCAATCTCTATATATATATATATATATATATATATATATATATATATATATATATATATATATAAAATTCACGTGTCTGTTTGTCCATATGTCTGTTTGTTCCTTATACAAATCTACACCGTTAGACCGATTTTGACCAAACTTGGCACACAAGGTAGGTCTTGATACGGGAAATCTCCTAGGCTAGGTCAAAATAGTCATATTTCAAAATTTGGTCAAAAGCTTTGTTCAAGAAAAATTGGGTACACTGAACCATTCAGATTCTGACGGCCATTTTGAATAATGTCTCAAATTTATTTGTTGACGCTCTTGATAATTAGAATAACTCATTGATGACTTTACATCAATATATAACCATGTAATGCGGGTTATTTCAATTTTATATGAACAGTCACTGCCTAACTAAGGAGCGCTGGCCTTTCTTTGATAAGAGCTATCTACTCGCAGGCTGTTGGTGTTGGCCACGGTCGGCTGTCTTATGAATTGCTGAGGGGCTGGCTGTTTCATGAATTTATAGACAGATATAAACAAATTCACACCGTTTGACCGATTTTGACGTAACTGGGTATACAAGTAGATCTTGATACGGGGAGAGTCATAGGCAGAAAGTAGGTGTAGCATGGCACACTGGGTAACAGCTAGTATATCATATGTTTAAAATTAATCTACAGAAGAAATATAGCCTTAAAAATTAAACACCCCCTTCCCCCCTCTAGTTATAACATATTTCTTATTGTGTGTCAAATAAGTAAATAAAAATATCATTTAAATGAATTTCAGTTTTTTATTTGCCACTTTATTTCTATTTTATGTGATGTGGATATTTTCCTTCATCTTTATTCCCATTCCATTTCTTTCTTTTCCTACTGTGCCAATGTTTTCAAAATAAAAATTTTGTTTATATTTTATAACATGGTAAGCCAATGCTGTTTCATTTTCTCCTTTATCAATATTTTGAGCATGCTGTTTAATTCATTTTTGAAGTAGTTGTTCCAATTCTCCTATTTATGATCTATCACAGTTAATGTTGTATAATGTATTAGTTTTCTTGGATTTTAACATATCTTTAATGTGACTCAAGTTATTTTTTATTTTGTAATAGTATTTCCAAGCAATCTTCCCAATATCCTTAAATAAATGAAATTATTGGATTAAAATTGAAGGAAAAATAAAGGCATGGTACCGGATTCTGATCTTTAAATAAAAACACTATTCCTTCTCTTACCTAATTTTTTCCTTTTTCCTGTGTGTGTGTGTTTAACGGCGTTTTAACATTTGGGCTATTAACGCCTCTTACTTAATTGTTTGTAAATTTGATTATTATATGACATTTCACTTTTCTTCAATCTATCTTTTTGCATACGTTTGAATTAACCTTCTGAAAAAATCAGTAATCTCTATTTTGAAATTTTTATTTTAGTTCTCTTTATGTAGCTAGTGTTTTCATCTAATTCATCAATTGCTTTCCTTTCTTGTTTTAACCTGTACTACAATTTAAATCTAGGCTTTCTGTAGTAGATGTGTTTTCCGGTTTCTGGAATTTCCGTCTTATTTATTCATTTTTATCCAAGGATTCAACCATAAATATAAAAACTTCAAACTCAAATTTAAAATCATTTTGATGAATACACAGCAATAAGTCGTATATGATGAGGTTGGAAGACTACAACAGCACCAATTGTAGCAACTTAATAATAATTTTTGAAGTAATTCCTTTTTTTCAATTCAAAATTGATGTAAGACTCACTAAAATCATTAAATATCAATTTCATCAAGAACAATTTTATTGATTTCTGATGTTTTAGGGCTATAGCATAACTAAGTGCATTTTTTAGAATATTCAACATATATAACACTAGCCGAATACCCGTGCTTTGTCACAGCAGATAAGTAGTTATTTTATTGTGTTAAATAATGTATCAGCAAAATTAATGCTACTACATAATTTGTTGCAGTTTATTACCGTCATACTATATGTTATACATCAATTGATAAGTAAAGAAAGTATAATGTTTTTTAACAGAGGGGCGCTCCGGACCAGTGTCAAGAAACAGATAATCTAGAGATAATCTGTTATCTATAGGTTACCAGCATGGGTGTATATAAGGAGGGCTGAGGGGTCTGCAGCCCCCCCCCCACGGAAATTTTGATTTGATGGTAAAAATGGGTCTTAAAACCCTTAAAAATAAATTAAATAAGATCATTTCATTTTAGTTGTAATAGTGTTTTATTTGCCTAAAACAATTCCAAGTTCTAAATTGTTAGTATTCCATACCCCAGAAATGGTCCCAGACCCCCCCCCCCCCCGAAATTAGTTCGCATATATGCCCATGGTTACCGGTAACAGCAGCATAACCAATACAGGTTAAATTTTGTTGTCAATAATAAATGTACGTTACAATTAAAAAATATATGTTTCTCGCATGTCATTTGGAAACACCAATTATATTTGCGAACATGACGAAGAGGTGTTCTGACTGGGGATGCTGATGGATGAGGAGGTTGTGCAATGGTTCGGGATATTATTACCTTGGATGGACCATCACCAGGTATAGCGATAACTCTATGGGGAACAAGTTAAAATGAACCACAATTAAGAGGTGATTTTGCCCCTCATAGCGTAAACTCTATGAGGGACAGTTTATTTCTAGGACTGCCATCATAGTTGAAATTAACCGCAATCGTTTATTTATTTTAATTTTAGCATCCATTATTATTAACTATGAATTTTTGGACGGGTTATCTATAGGTTACCACCCTTTTCTAGCCAGGATAGGGCTGATGCCTTTTCTTTTGTCTAAGGAAAAGCCACCACCTCATAGCGGGAATCGAACCCACGACCTTGGCACGGAGTGTTAATAACTTCAATTAAAAATAATACTATGAAATAGATACAGTACAATAACAGCTGTTCTGTTATCGTCCTAGCAACGCATGCTGCCTAGGCTTGCTTGCTCTAACCAACTAAAACTTCAAACCCCTCTAAAAATACTTAAAAATTTGAATATCAAAAAATCCTTTCTTAGCGAGTGCCTACATTATATAGGGAGTGTCCATGCAAAATTTCAAAATTTTCTGTCGAGTGGTTTGGGCTGGGCGATGATAGGTCAGTGAGTGGTATTTGACAAATATAATGACAAAAATACTTGTTTAATGTTTTTAGGAGTCAAGAAGAAAACACTATTTAATTCGAGTTTCTACAACAAAATAACTACAAAAACTCGCTCAGAAGACTATTAAGGTGATAGGGCTCGACACTGTGTAACACTCGGCTTGTGTACAGGAGAATGCGAGTTTAAATTAAAATAAATGTGTGAAGATTCCCCCTGCCCTGAAATATATGTGATTCTATATTCAATTTATGCAGTTCCATCATCCTGATTGTGAATTTGAACACAGATATAAAACATCTAGAGTTCATTTAATAAAAGTACTTTTCAAAGGGTAAAGATTTCCTTAAATGATTACAAAATTGATACCTCATTAAATGACAACAAAGGGAGTGAATTTAAAATTCATAAATTGAAAACAGTATCAATAATTTAACCTCTACATCAATAAACACTGTTAAGATATACTTCATACGTCTGACAGAACTATACGAAACACATAAACTTACTTAAATAAGAAAATGCAGAAGAAGAAGGAAGATTGCTTAGTTGATATTATCATATTAAAAAAACAAAAGGGTAAATTTAATCATCTGAAATATTTTATTTATTTTACCATTTAAACTATCCAAGTTCATAAAATATTGATAATTACATTCAAACTCAAGTATTCTAATAAATTAGGGTAATTTTGTCCTTACTTTTAGTTAAAACGTTTTTGGTTGTAAGTGTAACAAGGTGTGTGTGATATTTAGAAAATATATCATCCTGTTTGCTTCAAATGAATCGTATAAGTCTCCAGAAAAGGGGTTAACCAATGCGCTCTATATATCTTACACTAAACACTTACATAATTCAGTTCCCTTTTTTTCATCCATTTATTAAGGATTATTAATATTTAAAAGTCATTTCCCAAATATTGTCCACTTAGCATGAACAACCAAATCTATTTGTTCTTTTTATGAATCATGCCCAAAACAGTTCATTTAAAAATTACCAATTTGCAGTGCTGTTCTGAAGTTTGATAATTAAGGTTTCTGCATGACCTTTATCTAATAACTCACCTAACATAAAGGAAAAGCAATATTTTTTGCAAAGCACTTCGATAAGAACTCAATTAATAATTACACAACATTTACAATGTTTCATGTCAAAGCCAAAACTGAGAAATTATCAATTATAGTTTCTTAGGCCATTTTTGAAACAAATGAAAACATGATTTATGAACTTCAAGTGTAAGGAATATAAATAATTTTTTGTTTCTACAAAAGAAATCTCACGTCAAAAAAGCTATGAAAATGAAAAAAAAACTAATTCTCATTATAGAAAACAAATAAATTAGTAAAATAAATCCTGGGTGATATTTTACGAGAAATGATAGTATGATTTACCTCAAATTGCGTCCAGGAGTTTTAAGCCTCAAGAGATTACTTTGAGGTTTTTTAATTGCAGACGTATCAGAAAGTTTCTTGTTTGATGATCTGGGTTCCATAACACGCAATAGTCATCCAGTTATAGGAGACATGACATTTACAGAGGAAGAAATTGCATATAAACTCAACATAGAAACACCGGGATCTACCAAACAAACATGGACGCTTGAAAGCGTTGTTTCAACACAGCCTTTGGCTCATAATGTGCCACCCAGATAAGGGGAGGTATCAAAAATGTTATTCATTGAGGTTACGATACATTTTTCTTTTGATTTCTGAGATATAGGTACTGCATTCTGAAGACAATTTTAATTGCAAAATATGCTTTATTATCAATTTATACTATTATATTTTTAGCACTCAAATTGGACATGTTGTAAACGGGGACTGTATTATTCTGTACAAATGGATAGTAATTATGAAGAAAAAGTTAAGAAAAAACATTATTCACAGCTCAATAATGAAGAAAATAATCCTTGTTTCAAGGTAAATAATTTATGTATTGTAGCTTTGTAGTTTTTGTATTTCATAACTTAAGTTCAATTTCAGGAACACTGCATGTCTCTTAACTGCTTGAATGACAATAATTTTGATCCTGATATGTGCCAGCTCCATTTTGAAAATTACAGAAACTGCAAACAGTTTTGGGTAAGTTATTTATTTATTTATTTTTTGCAGAAATGTGATATTCTAATATAAATAAATATAATTGGACAGGATTAAATCCTTTATTTAATTTAAAATTATAGACCCTTTTTTTTTTTTTTTTTAATCTATATACCTATTTTATTTTTTAACCTCTCTCGCCACTGCAGTTTAGGACACCTTGTTTTTTGCTCACTTTCTAATCTCTCCTAGGTTTTAAATGTTTTTATGATGTTTGACACCATTGAAATAGCCTTACTTGCCGTTTCCTGAATAGAATCTTCAAGCAGACAGGTCTCAATCGACGTTAGCTTCTCGTATGCTCGTGATTATTGACGAGAAACTGGGAGATATGCTTAATGCAGCTGATGCTCTTCAGATGCTAGTCTCAGAATTGTTATCAAAGTGCCGTTGGACACAATTTCTTCTCTGACAATTTGCTTTTAATACTGCCTGGAATTGGTTGTCTTCATCACGAAGGCAGAATGACCCAGTGTCTCATAGTTTATTAAAATGTTAACGAGAAGACTCGTCGATTAGTCATTCTTATAAAATAGTGCAGAATTTATTACTTAAAACAAGAGATTGCATTTTTGTTATTGATTTCTTAAAACAATTCGCAATGACAATTCCATTAAAAATATAAGTAAATAAATACAAAAATGAAAACTTGTTTGGTTTCTTGTTTTGCAATTATCTCCAAAATGAAGCATAAACGAGCAAATCTCTAAAGGAGTTTTTGTCTTAGCTTTTCGGTCCCCTATCAACTCCTAAAGTTTTGCCATTTAAATTTGGGACATCTTGTATACTCTCATGATTGCGATAACCTGTTCAAAATGACGGAGAAGTTCAAAGCGAAAGTCTGAGCGAAATATTCCTGACAGCCCGCCATTTACCAGATTTAATTTCAAGGAATAACATGGTATGTAAAACACTATAAAAACTTATTATGTCAGGTTTAAGGCTAGGGAAAAGTTAAAGTAGTCAAGTAAGAGGGATAGTCTTTAATATATTATACGTACAATATTTCTCAATACTTTGCCAAAGCTAAGGATAAAAACATAGGTAAACCTGAAGGAGATTGTCCTCAACACCGATTTTCTTCAAACTTTGCACTATAACGTATTTTGATGCACTAAACACGAATCCGTTGAAAAAAATTGTTGTTCTCAATCAGGAAAGAAGTTATTTTAAAAAAAAGTTCACTGTTATGAAGGTTAGGGAAGACTGCCTTGGACGACTTTTGGGCCATAGAATTCTTTTCATTTCTGCGAGTTGGATTGACTAGGGGTTTTGATGTTTTCTTGAGCGAGCGGAGCGAGCGGAAACGCATAGCACGTATGCCCAAAAGCGACAGTTTACGACCAAGTCAGCTACCACAAGGTGAGTCTAAATTTCAATTACACTTCGTCATTAAGGACTATTGCGCAGGCGCGTGTTTACATATAAGCTGTTTACCCCGTCTTTTATAACCTCCATAACAGTGAACTTTAGTGCTTAATAACTTCTTTCCTAGTTGCGAGCAACTTTTTTTTTCAACGGATTCGTGTTTAGTGCATCAAAATACGTTATAATGCAAATTTTGAAGAAAATTTGGTCGTTTGTAACCCGCTAACAGCACTTTTGGTCTTCCCTAACCTTCATCAGTGAACTTTTTTTTTAAATAACTTCTTTCCTGGTTGAGAACAACAATTTTTTTCAACGGATTCGTGTTTAGTGCATCAAAATACGTTATAGTGCAAAGTTTGGAGAAAATCGGTGTTGAGGACAATCTCCTTCAGGTTTACCAAAACATATTAGTTTTATTGAAAATGAATGAAATAGAAAAAAAAAATTAAAATATTTATACTTCATTTTAGAGTAAATTAATTCAATGCTTTACTAATATTGATAAACTCATTATTTTAATAGTCTGTTAAAATCAATGTAATCCTATTATTTATAACTAAAAAAAAAAATTAACTTTAAAAAAAGGATAAAACCCGTAACATTTTTCAACTAACTGGAATACTAAGACTATAATATACTGTTCTAAGATGTTAAAAATGAAAGGTCATTACAAAGCACAATGCCAAGCAGCTATGTATGTAGAAGCAGTTATTTGACACTGTTCCTTGGAAGCAGTATTCTTAAGAAATAGGTTTTAAGCTTATGTATTTTGAACAGAGGTGCTCGTGCTACCTGGTAAAGGCTGAAAGTAGTTACTAACTCCCCAGGAAAAAAAAAAAAAATAAAAAATATTCAGTGCCTTAGACAGGGTAATTTTTTATTCTCTCTGTTCTAGAACAATGATATTAACTGAAAATAGGTTTTATTGGAGTGCATGATAGTTAGAGTAGTTATTTTATGGAGCTCAGTCGAGAGTTTTGAAAAACTCAATCTGAGTGTTGTGTAGCTTTATCTTTGTCATTTTTTTTTTCTAAATTAGAGAGATATATTTATAAATATAAAAATATCTCATCTATTTTCATAAAAAAAAAAACTATATCTTACTGTATAACAGAAATTGTATGCATTTTTATATATAGATAATTTATTGTTTAATGAATATTACCTCATAAATTTTAATCCTAATTTTAGAATGCTGTGAGCCGCCAACGGAGAATAAATGGAGTAAGACCTATATTACCTCCTTTGCAAGAGAGGCAAGAAATAAAAGCACGATTTAAGGAAACGGGAAAATTATAGCTAATCTAAGTATACTAAGATTTTCTTTATTTTTACAAAAATATCTATAAATGAAAGAAATGTATAATAGATACTAATAAAAATACTGTTACAAGAATAATACAGATGATTTTATCTCTCATACTGATTTAGGTTTATCAATACCTTAACATACATTTTTCTTTAAGTCATCGATGTACAAGACCAATTTACCATACCAAGAACGTTGAGACCAACGTTCAATTAATTTATATAAGCTTCAAATTAGGAAAACAATTCTCAGACTTTTGACATACTTAATTTAACAACAACAAAATTTATGTACAATTTACAATAACAAATATACAATCACAAAATAATATTCAATATTTATTGTACAGGATTCATCAGGGATCTATTGCATCTTTCGTGGGAGGTTCCCCTCTTCGTTTCTTTCTTTCTTTTCTCCTCCTTTGGCTGAGAAACTTTTCCCAGTGCCTGTGGTTGAGTTGAGAGAAATCATCCATTTGTGCAATGGCTTCTAAGTACCTTAAATAATATGAAACTAGTTACAAATTTGTTTTCATAAAAGAAAAAAAAAATCTGATTTTGCTTAAATTATTTAAACGATGAGAAATTATTTAATTGAAACTTAACCCTTAATTAGTGGCGTGCTTTTTCTTCCATAACTAATGGTGTCGGGGCCCCAGTGAAACAAACTTTAAATTGATTTTTTGGGGGTAAAGTAATTTAAATAAATAATAATAAACCATAATATTTATTGAAATACAAAGATTTCAAAGGGCAAAGGTCGAATAAACAAATATATTCGGGTCAATATGGCCCGACGCCACTAATTAAGGGTTAATGGGGATGATTTTTAAAAATGTACTTATTAAAGTAGTTAGTTGCTGGGAGAGAAGGACGATCGTCAGTAGAAATGAAAGTAGTCTTCAATTCCTTCACAAGTCTTTTGAGTGCTACACACATTCAGCAGCTCCTGCTACCATCCTCAGAGCTGTGATAACATGCCCAAGCAAAACTTGTGAAGGAAGTGACTACTTTCATTTCTACTGAATATCATCATCTGTGTCTGCTAACTAAGTACTTAGAACCATGGTTTGCAAGTTTCTCTTAGGAGGCTTAAACAGCTCTTAGGAGGCTTAAAACCCAAAAGAAAATTTGTGAAGGAAGTGACTATTTTCAATTATGCTGAAAATATTAACACATTTACTACAAACTACAAGGTAACTTCTATTTTTTGAATATCAAATTTTATTAATCGTGTTCGACTCCAGGCTATGGAAATTTTGGAGGTTCCTGTATTAAAATCTAGGTCACAAGTTCTTTAACTCAACTGAGGCCATCAACTGACTCAACATTGGAATCCTGAAAAATACTATGGCAGCCGTGTTATCTCCTACAGCTTGTACTGGTGACATGAAACTAAAAAGTTTGGAATCCAATGTACCTTTCTTTAGAGGCTTTAATCAAGTGACAGTAATATGATGCAATAAAATAAATATGGAAATGGGAATTGAGAGAGTCTGGTGGTAACACTTAGGGAAGCCTTATGCAACTTGGCACTAAGGCTACACCTACATTGGACCCGTATTTCTCCCGATCCGATCAGATTTCGTTTGATCGACAGCCATGAGTGCCTACATTGGTCTCGACCCGATCCGATCCGATTTAGTCACAGCTCGTGAGTAATGACCACGTAGTGAAGTGAAAATGAGTGATTAATTTAAGAAATACCATCTAATTAGCATAGAAACCTTTGATTAGGTTGAATGTTGGAGTTAAGAGAAGTATTGGTATTCATATTTTAAAATTATTTATAAGAAAGGTAACTAGGAGGTTATAAGCATTGGAACGTTATAGACGTTGGATGGTTGCAAACATCTTTCCAAACAATTTAATAAACAAGGGAAAGTAAAAACAAAAATGTGAATTGACAAAGTTGTTCTAAATTTTATTGATATATAAAAAAAAAAAAAAATGCATTGAAATCGTTTAAGATTTAGAAACTGTAGACCTTTCCGAAACTCAATATGTGGGTTGGCGCCATTTTGCTTAGTTGGTCTGAAATCGGTCTAGAAACAAACAAGTTTGAATGGCCAAGAATGGGTGGCCGTTGGATTGGATCAGGTCGGGACCAAAGTAGACACCTCCATTGAGATGCATGTGTTTGTTTTTCTTCTGACAGTCGCTGGCAGATCAGAATGGGTCCAGTGTAGGTGCACCTTAAGGAAAAAAAAGGCATCAGCCCTATCCTGGCTAGAAAAGGTTGGTAACCTATAGATAACCCGTCCTAAAATTTGTAATTAATAATAAATGGACGTTACTTAATAATAAATTAAAAAATACTTGATAACATTCAGTCATCTTTTTTGTACATGGCCACGCCACCGGATACTTTTTTTGTGACACATACAGTCTTCTTTTTTGTACATGGCCACTGCGCATTCGCGAACGACAGCGGTCACTTTTTTGTGACGCATACAGTCTTCTTTTTCGTGCATGGCCACTGCGCATATGCGAACGACAGCGGACACTTTTTTGTGACACATACAGTATTCTTTTTCTTACATGGCCACGCCACTGCGCATGCGCGAACGCCAGCGGACACTTTTTTGTGGCACACAGTCTTCTTTTTCGTACATGGCCACTGCTTATGCGCAAATACCACTGCGCATGCACGAACAACAGCGGACACTTATTTGTATTTTTTTTTCAGTTTAGTCACCGCTAAAGTATATTAGTGCTAAAAAATTCCTTGATGTGTTGCACATCCTGGTGAAGTGCCCACTGCTCGAGGAAGCAAGGTGGCGGCACCATTTGCTAAATATACTGAGAGATATCTTGAGTAGGACAGAGTCATCTATGAAAAGGCTAATCAATCATTTAACCCTTGGTCGGTAGCAACTGTGCAAAAAAAGCACTTTTTTTTGGTGGGAATCCTACTTAAACAATGAAAGGGTCGCTCCCCATCATAGTTCCTGTCTACCTGCAAAAGGTCTGTCTAACTGCCTAAAGCCAAATTCTCAGCTCTGAATGTGCACCCACAGTCGAATAAAAAAATGAAAACCAAAATGTCTTTGACAATTTATATCTCGCGATTGAGTCGTATGATCGGAATTAATAAAAAAGGAAAATATGCATCTTTCTTAAGACTTTCAGAAAAAAAATAATTCGGCTTTTGGCGACATCACGTTCAATTTTTTTAATTTTTTTTTTTAAGGAGTATTTGTTTTGGTACAATCACCAACATTTTTTTGAATATTCTCTTACCTTTTCTGTACTACTTCAATTTTTTTTTCGAGATTACCCAAGCGCCATAGTAAAATAGCGTAAAAATTGATATAAAACTATAGTAAAATCGATTTTGTTGTGGGATATATTATAGAAAAGCCAGGAGGGTTATATGTAATTGTAAATTAGTAATTAATTAATTAATTTTATATATATAATAAACGACTGATCTTGGTTACTCAGATGAAATATTCAATAAGATGAAGGGGCATATGTACGTTGAAAACACATTAGCTGCAGAGATTGAAGCCAATGGTTGGCAAGAAACTTCCATTTGAAAGCCTCACTTTGGATGACTGAGGTATTTTCCAGAAATAACGAAGATTAATTATATTTTTTGTATTTAGTTTTTATTTGTTTGTTCTGTATGGTACTGAATTCTTGTAATTGCTACTGTAAAGTTCCAAATTACCCAGGTAAAAGTTTGTTGGATCTTTTCAAGAAACCTTAAAAAGTGTAAAAATTACCTTTAACCCGTTCCATAAAAATAATATTTTTAACTGTTTTTCTCTTATTTCTGAAAAATCACCTAGTCATCCAAAGTGAGGCTTTCAAATGGAAGTTTCTTACCAACCATTGGCTTCAATCTCTGCAGCTAATCTATTTTCAACGTACATCTGCCCTTTCATTCTATTTAATATTTCATCTGAGTAACCAAGATAAGTCGTTTTCCAAACTGATTGTGGAGAAAAGCTCCTTATTTTGAAATAAATACCAATTTTTAGAAGCATTTTATCGTCTAATTTTTCTATCAAGAAGCTAAAAGTTTTGCTGTAATGTACCATGTACAACAGGCCAATGGATTTTTGTTAAAAACCTAGATTCATTTGATTCAGCAGTAGTTAATTGCTTTTGTTTGCCATTTAAGGCTGACATTAAAACTTCAAAGTCCTTATTTCCTAAATCAGTTTTTAAGTCACGAAAACCTTGGTCCACTATGCAAATATTACCATCAATCATCATCAATTTGCATAAGCCTCCTGGATCACTTACTGCCTCCTTCATGATAACGGCAGAACCAATATATTGTTGTGTCCATCTGTTGCATCATTCACATTTGCTAGGTATGGTCCTAACAAATAAAGTACATAACCATCAGTCGTGCATACGGTAAATGGTTTTCAAAGGGGGACTTTTTTCAGTACAGAAAATGATTTTCTTTGATATTCGGTTTTAGAACTTTTTGGTTGACATGCATATGTACCATCGCATGTAACACGAGCTCATTACCGGTGTTATGCGGTTCTTTTGTGAGAACTGTAGTGTGGTTTTCAATAAGGTCGGCTCTATTTGCCACAGCAATTCCAAAATGAGTAGGGAGCAGAATGATAACAATGTTTTGTGAACAATTATTAACAAATATTTAATAAATATTGGAATATATATATATATATATATATATATATACTAATTTACAATTACACATAACCCCCATGGCTTTTCCATAATCTATCCCACAACAGAATCGATTTTATTTGAATATGGTGCTAATCTCGAAAAAAATTGAGGTAGTACAGGAATGGTAAGAGAATTTTCGCAAAAAATTTGTTGATTGTACCAAAAAAATAATTACAAAATTAAAAAAAAAATTGAACACGATGTCGCCAAATTATTATTTTTTTCTGAAAGTCTTAAGAAAGATGCATATTTTCCTTTTTTATTAATTCCGATTATACGACTCAATCGCGAGATATAAATTGTCAAAGACATTTTGGTTTTTTTTGTTTAACGATGGGTGTACGTTCAGGGCTGAGAATTTGGCTTTAGGCCACCTTTAAGGTACTATTTTGATCCTCCAAATTTCAAGCAAAAACCTCTCTGGGGCTGTCAACCCATGCTTACCTGGCCTTCGGTCGTACCAACCATTACAAAACTGTTTTTTTTATCAAAAACATATCCTAACCTAAATTTTTTTTCTGTGAAAAGTGCTATGAACATAATATTGACGTTCATATATTGTTTATTGATTTTAAACAAGCCTTTGACTGAATTAAAAGAACCCAACTTTTTGGTGCACTGCGTGAATAAAACATTCTATTCAAACTAATCCACCTTATTGAAATGACTATGCGGAACACACAAGCCAAAGTACTAATTGGGAATGAGGTAGTAATTGCGATATCTTCCAATTTAACTCTGGAGTAAGGCAAGGATACGCCCTCTCAGTGATTTTATTTAACTTGGCGCTACATAATGCAGTTAAAAGGATAATGCCAGGTGGAAATTTAGCTTGCCGAACGACACAAATTTTAGGATATGCTGACGACATTGCAATTCTAGGTAGGAGCAAAGCGGCAATAGTTGAGGTTCTATCGACATTGGTTGCGGAATGTAGGAAGGTTGGACTGGTAGTGAACGAGGCGAAAAGTAAGTATATGGTAGTCTCGACCTCAGGTGCAAGAAGGAAGCCAGAAGACTTTGTATTCCGGGAATACAAATTTGAAGCAGTGAAATGCTTTACGTATCTTGGGGTGCAGGTCAACAGTGAAAATTTGATTAGCCAGGAAATCAGAGGAAGAATTATGGCAGGCAATAGAGCGTACTTTGCCATGCTAAATCTTTTTTAAGTCGACACTCCTGTCCAGAGTAACAAAGCTGAAAATCTACAAATCCCTAGTCCGACCAGTAGTGTGCTATGGAGCCGAAGCCTGGACGCTGAAAATAGATGACCAGAATGCTCTAAGGGTTTTTAAAAGGAAAATTATAAGAAAAATCTTTGGTCCCATATCATGGTGTCTACTACTTTCGTGAAAGCCAATTTCGTGACTTTTTCGTGACATTTTCATGACTTGAAATGCAAATTTCGTGCCCATTAAAAAGAAAATAATTTCACTTAAAAAGAGAAAGCCTTAAGTTTTAGCTTAAAATTATTTGTAACTTAAACGGATTACCTCAATATCTATAAACTCACAATTTTACATACATTTAAAGCAATTAAGAAAACTTTATAAAATGTAAATCTCGTTTTTAGATTCGGGACTTTGCTCTTGGATTGTGGGCAGAGTTAGAGTTGTCACAATTGGCTTGTCGCGAATTGTGACAACTCTAACCCCTGTATAGAATAAATGGCCTTCAATGTCTTAAATAAAGTACCGAATAAGACCATTTTTGAATATATTATTTCGTCAATGGATAAAATATGTTCGTTCCTATTTTGCTCCGATTTGCATATTCGTTAGCTTGACATGACAGGGACGATATGTTAAAGAGGATAGTTACATTAATTTTAAAAGTGAAGACACGATGACTCTATAATGACTACTCAAAAATATTAAACAATGGTAGCAGAATTCAAAATTTCTTAATAAATTACTAACTAAATATTTATTGACAATGTAGGGTAAACCAGACAGTTATTGACACCCCGTACAGTTATTAACACCCCAAACTTCAACTTAAAGAAATAAGCGAACTAGTCCTAATTTTATTTTAAGAAATACAGGAAACTAATGTTTGAAGGCTCCTCTATGTCATCTATGATATACCTGATTGAAAAACCAACCACAGGGAAGGTTTTAAAATTAA
Organism: Gonocerus acuteangulatus; assembly: GCA_946811695.1. Taxonomy (NCBI): domain Eukaryota; kingdom Metazoa; phylum Arthropoda; class Insecta; order Hemiptera; family Coreidae; genus Gonocerus; species Gonocerus acuteangulatus. The sequence goes on along the minus strand of OX328123.1, from coordinate 112,094,955 downwards.
TACCTCCAAGACTTGAGTTGAGAGCCAGTTTATGGCTACAAGGTTATGATTTCCAGAAGGATTTTCATTCAATTTTTTTGTTCCTACTCTCTTCCTACATTTATTGCAATAAAGTTAAGTACTTTATATTGTTTTTTAATGTATAATTGAAGTGTCTTGATTGGTTTTAAATTAAAATAATCAATTTAAATATTATTATAAAGGGGTGACAATAACTGGTCATTTTTTTTTCAAAGTATTTTATTATTGACATCCCATGTCAATAACTAAATTATGATGTTTTTTTTTAAATATTGATGGTTTTGTTTTAATTTTAATAATTCAATCTTTCTGATTAATCGGCAATGTTTTTTAACATTAATTCGAGTGAAACTAGTTATTGACATGGGGTGTCAATTACTAGTTTTTGGGTTCAATGACTAGTTATTGACACTGTCAGTTCCTAATAATAAAGTTTCTATTGTGTCTATAACAGGTGAGAGTAATTCTATGAAACTCAGTTGTAGCCAGAAGGATTTAGAGAATGCCTTGAAGGCCGTAAACGATGGCTCCTCCATTAAATCGGCGTCCAAACGATTTAATCAAATCTGCACTTCAGATTAAGCGATAAATTTGTAAAATCATTGTTTGGTCCACGGTAAATTCTTTCGGATAAAGAAAACTAACTCTAGTTGCTTGGATAGAAAAATGTGTGAAAAAGGAATTCTTGAGGAATAAAAATTACATTTTGCAATCCCTAAAAGAATTTATTGAATTTAAAAATATGAGCCCTCCCTTTTAAGGTAATTTTCCTGGTGTTGGCTGGTACAAGGCTTTCTTACAAAGGCACCTCTCTATACAGAGATGATTTCCGAAGCCGTTACTGGGGCCAACGCACGTGTTTCTGTAGCTAATATTTGAAGTGGTTAGAGATCGTCATTTCAAAACCAAATTAAGATACCATAGGACTTCAAGAAGATACTGAAAGTCATACTACACCTGAAACTATGCCTGCCACATATTTATTATTAACAACAACTCCTCCTGGATATCCAAAGGGAATCAGTTTGGTCCATCTGGCAACGAAAGGCTGCCCTTGGTTTAAGTGCCATACTGGCCAGAATCTCCGAAAAGAAACATTCAAATTATTCATTTGTCACATCACATGTCATTCGTCACAAGTATACGATGAAAACTAATGCTGGAAGCTAATATAGAAGAAAAAAGAAAAATTTCAGAAAAAAAGGAAGCAAAAAGGTTGGCGTGGGAAAACAACAGTAAAATTCCTATAAGGGAAATTAAACAAACCAAAAAAACTAACCGTATGTTTCAAATGTGGCAGTATTGTAGAGGTAATTTATTTTGATTGTTCATTATGTTTAAAAGGATATGAACATATCCCTGAAAGTGACGAGTCTGATGAAGTTGTTTGTCGTGCTTGTTCCATCCTGGAGTTTGATGATGATATAAATGAAGATAATGAAATGTAATTAATGATTTTATTTCATGTTACATAATACCTACCAGCATTTTTATATACATATATATATATATATATATATATATATATATATATATATATATTACTAGTTATATTCATAATGTTAAAAAGAAGAAATATTTAATTGTTTTTTATATTACATTAAAGTATATGACATGTTTGTGATATTATTTCCTTATAATGACTTATTATAACATAAGAAAAAAAAAATGATAAGAGTACAAGGGGTGTCAATAACTGTAGAGTGTCAATAACCCATCCACAGCGTGTCAATAACTAGATTTTGCACTTTTTACCATCATTATTGTCATATGTTAAAGTGTATTGAACTTTTGAAAGAAAAATCCACTTGAGTCTTTCAAAGGATAGATAAAGAGGAGCTATAGCAAGTTTCAGTTTGATCCCTTCATAAAAAATATTTTTTTTTTAAATTTCGCCGCAGAAATGTAGTCTTAAGGGTGTCAATAACTGGCCGGTTTACCCTACATAATTTAGTCAATTAAGGCCCAGCACACACAGTGCGACTGTTCTGTAACTCCCGTTGCAAACCAGTTTCGTCGGAAAGCAGTTTGCAACTGAAACGAAACTTCTGTCCGCACGCGGGGGACCTGTGTATACCTTAATAATCGCGTTTATTAAGTGCTATATGTGTTTGTTTTTAAGGCCTTGGCTTAGCCGTGTGAGCTTACTTTGTCAGACTCTGACGAAGAAGACGTTGTGGTCTTTTTGTCTCAAACACACTTCATTTTGTCCGGCAACACACTTCTATGACATTTTTTCCTTGCCATCTCTACATATGATGTCATTTGGTACATGGGTTAACTTCATAAAGAATAAGAAAAACACCAAATTTCAGCTTAATGTCAAAAACGGTTTAAAAAATACGGCCATGTAAAGTTTACAAATAGTGGTCAAAATTTTGCTGCAGCAGAATATATAGCTCCACTCCTGTTTACGGTAGAAACATGATGGTGTCAATTTTTAGTTTTTTATATGCCCTTTAAAATAGCATGTAACACGTTCGCTGTACATATGTGTCTCTCGCTGAAGTATTATGTACTGTGAACTATTCAGGCGATTCGCCAAAGTTGCGAAGCCTTATCAATAAATAAATAAATTGAACTAATTTCAACAAATTATTAATGTAAACAATTTTTTTAAATAAGCTTTGTAATTAAGATAATAAAATTGAAATGTGTTTCAATACATGCAATGGTAAAGTTTGGATTTAATTTTATAATTATGTATTAAAAAGCTTTTATATATATAAATACGTAAAATTAGTCCAAAGCCGCCTTCAGTATTAAATTATTTGAAAGATTGACACTATATGGCTGATAAAACACCGGCTAAACACCACTTGGTCTCAAACAACGAAACTGCAACCAACCACATTTCATCGAAACCGGACCATTTATTAACGGCAGGAGCGAACAGACAAATTCGTACGTATGTGTATATACATATACAAATGCAGGGTGTCCCCAGCCTAAAAGGCAAAACTTCGGCAATCGATGCAGGGTGAAAAAAAATAGAAAAAAAGTCGTTCGGCATTTTTCTCGATTTTGCCTCGTTTCCGAGAAAAACTCAAAAAACTACAACACAATTGTTGGTGCCTATTTTTGCATTGCTCAAATCTCTAAAGGACTTTTTGCCTTAGTTTTTCGGTCGTCTACAACACCCTGTATATATGTATGAATGTGTATATATATGTGTATATGTATATATATATATATATATATATATATATATACACACATAAATATATAAATTTGAACCACCGTTATATTCGTGATACATGGGATCTGAAACATGAAATTTTCGTGTTGGCACTTCCGGAGAGGGGTTTGAGCTAACATTAATTCCCCCACAAGATTTTTTTTTTTTTTTTTGCTGAAAGAAATTGTTCCACTTCGAAAGCCGGGGTGGGGGGAGAACTTTTGGCAGGCGAAAATGTTGCACTTTTTACTAGCGATTGCGGCAATTTTACGTGGCCGAATTCGGACTTTGACCAGTTCATTTGAAGCAGAAATTAATGTTCTTTACTCTCTATTTGAATTTTTTTTTTATCCAAAATTAACGGTTTTTAAATTAATTAAGAAAAAGTGCTAAAAGTTCGCGGTTTTTCGCCTGCCAAAAGTTCTCCCCCGGCTTTCGAGTTGGAAAAATGGGTTTCAGCATACTCGCATCATACCTAAGGATATTAGAAAAAAAAATCTTGTGGGGGAATTAATGTTAGCTCGACCCCTTTTGAAGTCTCTATATACTGGACTAATAACTTTAAGCCAGGTATGATCGCACGAGCCCTATCTAATACCTGCGAGTTTTCAGTCCACCTGATTGTACACAGTTTTAATGGAAAAAGATCTCTTTGATGTGAAATCTTTGAATAGAAAAATTTCGTGACATGGTTTCCAAATTCGTGACTTTTTCGTGATTTTCGTGCCCTATTTTTCATTTCGTGACATTTTCGTGACTTTTTCGTGCAGTAGACACCCTGCATATGCATACAAGGCGAATGGAGGATAAGGAAAAATCAGGAGCTGGTTGAACTGATGAAAAAAGAGGACATAGTACGCTTTATTAAGGCTAGAAGAATTAGCTGGCTAGGACACGTGGAAAGATTGCCCGATGATACAGCCACGAAAAAGATAACTAGGGAGGAATTTCCTGGAAAAAGGAAAAGAGGAAGACCGAGGAAAGGCTGGTAAAGTGACGTAGAAGAGGATCTGAAGCGGATGGGAGTGGTGAATTGGAGGGGAAGAATGAAGGATAGGGATGAATAGACGAAGATCGTGAAGGAGGCCAAGGTCCACCCCGGACTGTAGAGCCCGTCAGTAAGTAAGTATATCCTAACCTTATTAGAAACAATTAATTTAGGTTATGCTTTTTATAGCATTAAAAAGACTACATGCCCTAGCTATAATAGAATTTGTTTTTCTCATGTATTGAGGTAGTATTATTTCAAAGCAAGGTTTTCAATGAGAGGAAAGTACCCACTCTTAACTGCTTAAAGACTACACCTGAGTATCATTGGATGAGTCATTATCTGGCGTCTTCCTTTCAGAGTATTATGTGCCCTTTATGAGTGGACTGTAGTTTTTCTAAGTTCTTGTCCTCACCAATAAATGTAGTAGGTATCACTTCTTCCAGAATTCTCTAGTAATAGGCCTTTTGTCTTTCACTGGGCAGTACTGTTACTTGCTTATACTTAGGACAGTCCCTTGCTGTCTTTAAACATCGGTCCTGCAGATATTCGGTGTCTAGTGACTTGAAATACTTATTTTTAAATAACGTATAATGGGGAAATATATTTTAGAAAACTTATATAGTCAAGGCAAAAGTAAATTGCAGATAATATCCGATTTTGGTTCGCCTGGCAGAGGAGAGAAGCCACATACCGACCTTGGGCAGCTACATAGGGTAGAGCACCTCTACATTCATCAGCTTTTAAAGTGTTAAGCAAGAAAATTTAATTACCTGGCTAATCGGAGAAGTTCCCGATCTGTACTTCTATTAATATGTGCCTGCTTAAAAGCCTTAATACGAAGACCATTCTGAGGATTCATCAGGAAATTCCTTCTAATATCGTCAAACATTATTGTATTACTTGGAGTATATTGGCTGAACTTTCCCCAAATCACACCAAGTGGTTTTACCTGCAAGTTAGAATTGAGTGGAAAGTCAAACAAGTCTTAAAGAATGTAAGAGTATCAAAGGAAACCTACCGTCATGACAATGACGAACAAGGACATAAAAACGGTACAAATTGTCATAAATATTATCAGGCATGCTGAGAATATACTTATACATGTATAAGAGTTGCCAAAAAACTGACATTTCTGCGCTCAGGGATTTAATATGGATTATTTATCAAGTTGCAGAGTTAAAACACCGGACAGCATTCTTTTGAATTAAAATGTTTTTGTTCATGGAGTGCATTATTTTCTTTACATCAAACAAATCATATGAAGAGGATGGTTTATACTATGACAAGAGAAAAAGCAAAGTTAAGCATTCTCTGCAATAAATAAAACATTTCCTCTCTAGGTGAACACATGTACGCAACTGAAACTTCTGTTCCCTAGGGAACCTCAAGCAAGAAAATATTTCATATTACATATAATTAATAATAAGCAACTTAGCGAGATCTATATAACCAAATAAATAAATAATTAAAATCTTCTGTCTATTAATAAATAAACAGAAGGTAACTCAACTCTACATGACATCGTATGATGCAGAACATTCATTCTAAGATATTTGAAGATGCACAGAAATGTAATGAAAGATTTTAAATATATCTACTTTTTCATGTGTATTTGGTTTATAGTTTAGCATGGAAATTAATGAAATGAAAGAATTTGCACTCCCAGTTTCAAGAGTTAAATGTAAATAGGAAAATTTTATTTGTTGACAGATTTATGGGTTAGGCAGTAGGCAGGAAACCTTGCCTTGCATGGGCAGCTGTTGCTGATGAACTGCAACACTACTAGATTTTTTGTCCCTAAAGTTTCTTGAGTCCTCTTGATAGGATTTGAAGACTTTTTATTTTTGCGTGTAAAATTGGGTAAAGTGTGTTCATAGTTAGAAAAAGAAAAGTCGATAAAAGAGAAGAGGGTAGAACATATTGAGTATATTTTATTTTCCATTTTTCTCAGGTCTATGGAATATAGCAAATGTAGTTGTACGTAGTAAGGTCCAAAAGTTTACAGCCTGGGATAGAAGGAAAGGTGAAAGAAAAAAGTCCGACTCGCAGGAACTGCAGCATCTTAGCGCGGTTCCGTTCATGTCCCTAGTACCATTTGATAAGCTTAGAAAAGAAATAAACTTATTTTCTTTTATATATCTCGTGAAAATTGTCAAAATCCTCTCGAACATCTCGAATAAAAGTGATATTAAGGTGTCAGGGACACCGACAGTAGCTAACTTTTACACAGAAGCGGAAATTACAGAATCTGGCTCTCATTCTAAAGCAAAGCTCTATAAATCAATACAAAATATGCCTAATAAAGCCTTTCTAGAGGATACAGAAGCATGGGCGTATATGAGGGGGGGGGGGCTGAGGGGGCTGCAGCCCCTCCCGAAATTTTGAATTGATGATAAAAACTTCTCGTAAAACCCTTAAAAATAAATTAAATAAGATCACTTAGTTCATAAAACATATTTTATTTTACGTGTAATAGCGTTTTAGTTGCCTAAAACTATTCCAAGCTCTAAATATTTAGTATTCCATACCCTGGAAATGGTCTCAGCCCCCCCCCCCAAAATTGTTTTTATATACGCCCATGTACAGAAGGATCAAGAAGAAGTACACAAGATTGAGTAGAATACCCTGCCTAATATAGCCTATCTAGAATAATATGCCGAATAAAACCTATCTAGTAAATACACAAGGACAAATAAAAGTCTTGACGAATAACAAGTCAAGAAAAAAAACTTTATTTAACAAAATAAAACAAAGTTTAGTTGCCCAACTACAATAGAATAATATACCTAATTAAGTCTATGGAGTAGACACAAATGGACCAAAAACAAGTCTTGTGGAATATTGTTTTTTTTCTAATTAAATACTTTTTATCAATATTTAGTATATAACCTTTGTTGAAAACTATTGATTGCTAATTGATGAATCGGTTTACAACTAAGTAGTCTTTATGAATATTTAGTATATAACCTTATGTTTGGATCTGAGTTTTTGGGGTGCTCTCCGCCTAGGCTTTGTATTTGTGTAGGCAGATACCTGGGGTATATTTACAGCTCTTGAGGAATAACTCTTAGCAGGTAAATTTCCTGCGGCCCCCTTGTTTCTACAGGCATTGAACCGCCATATTCGCTCATAGTATCTAACCGTTGTGAAGTTTATTTTTTGGATTTAGGACTTAATATACATATGTAGACTAAATCATAGAAAGAAGTAATCCTCCGTCGTCGGTTCTTAACTATGTAGACTCGCTAATGTTATCCAATATTAGATACATCATATTTAAAATCCACAGCAAAAACACGACATTTCATCAGAATCCGTAACTTTCCCTATGGGGGAGGGAGGAACCGCGCTAAAAACTGGTTTTACTGTTTTTTAATATATTCTCCTCTAAGTTCAACACACTTAATACAACGCTTTGGCAACATTTCTATACCATGAAAAAAATCATTTTCTTCTTTGTTAAAAAAATGTTCTTCCACTGCTGCTTGGAGCTCTTCGTCGGTGATAAATTGCCTTCCACGAAGGTCAGATTTTAACTTTGGGAAAAGGTGGATGAGAGATTTCTTGGAATCCACAGTCCTTCACAGCGGCCTTTGAAATCAATGCTGTGTGTACAGAGGCATTGTCGAGAAGGAGGCGGACACCTCTGCTTAACTTCCCTCGCCTCTTCTCTTTAATGGTGTCTCGTAACCGGTGAAGTAGGGCTGCATAATACTCACCATTCATTGTGGTATTCCTTTCTTTAAACTCTATCAGTAGTATTCCTTTACAGTCCCAAAAAATTGTGGCCATTACCTTTTTTGCTGACTGCGTGACTTTTGCCTTTAAAGGAAGTGCTTATCCTGGTCTTCTCCATTCCATGGACTCTCTTTTGCTGAGTGGGTCATAATATAGAACCATTGTCTCATCCCCAGTTACAATTGAGTCCAAAAAATTCCTTGGGTCGGCATTATACTCGCGTAAAAATTCATTGCAGCAGTGAACTCGTTCCTGTTTTTGAGCAGCTGAAAGAATTTTTGGAACCCATCTTGCACTAACCTTGTTCATATGCAAATGTTCTTTGATGATCCTCAAAACACTTGTTTTTGAAAGCCCTAACCTCGCTGCTATTTCCTTGGTTTTTAGTCGCCGGTCAGACTGCAATTCAGATTCCACAAGTTGGATTGTTTCAGAAGTGACAGCTTCCAATGGGCGACCGGGACGTGGGTCATCTTCTAGACTTTCTCTCCCTAACTTAAATAATTTTGCCTATTCTTTCATTGTGGAATACGAGGGGGAGGACTGCCCGTATACACAATCCAAGCGCTCTTTAATTTGCGCAGGAGTAAGACCCTCTTTACAAAATAATTTAATTACCGCACGGTACTCGAGTTTGGACATTGTAAAAATGGGGAGTTTCCTTCAAGGCTGGACACTGACTGACAAGACTGAGGAAGTGTGGGCGATGGGTATGGAGTGAGCAGGCATGGACCTGCATAGGCGTGCAGGTCCCGGCACGTTTGAAGGAGGGGAAGCAGGTCAGGCCGGAAACTTATGGACCTTACTACGTATCTGTACTAACAAGCTCAAATAGCCAGTGTAAATAAAAATATTTTTGCCTCACAAAACATGCGATGTGTCAAATATGCTTCTCCGTGTTCCTTAAGGGGACATTTTATTTGGAATATCTTATGCCACCAAAGACATGTGGAGCGTTCCAGGAATGTGCAGGGTTCCCACCGAGTTTGGGAAGTAGAGTTCCCTGACCTCTCAGATAATGATAATTGATATTAATCGAGGGATTTGGTGTTAAGGTGTAAAAAATAAAATAAATTTGTATAATTACATGAGTTAATAAACATGCATTAACTGAATATGGTAGTTTACAGGAGTTTAAAAAAAATATATATAAGATAAATTAAAAGACCGAGTTGAGCATGCTAACTAAACATGCGATTCATAATGAGACTGTTATGAAGTGAATATTTTCAAGTGTAATAGATATGCAAATATAATTATATTAATCAGAATAATACGAACATTAACTAAGGAGAGTTTTTATTTATTTATTGACTACAGATTACACGGGCGTATACAGGAGATTCTGGGGGGGGGGGGGCTGTGTACTTTTGGTGGGTATGTAATACTAACAATCTAGAACTTGGAATAGCCGGCCAATTAAAACGCTTTTACACTCAAGAAAACATTATTTTTCTGAACTAAGTGGTCTTATTTAATGTGTTTTCAAGGTTTTATGACATATTTGTACCGTTAAAATACAAATTTCGGGGGGGGGGGTGCAACTCCCCCCCTATATACGCCCAAGACAGACTATTACCATACGTGATAAAAATACAGGTCTGTCAGATAATGCTGGAAATACAATACTAGTTAAGAGGAAATTAATCTCTAGTTAAGAGCCTTAAAAATATAGCAAAGTCCATAGTTTCCCTGACTTTTTTTTCAAGCCAGCCTCCGAGATGTTGTATTACAGAGAACAAAATATTCCAAATAAGACAGTGAGAGAAAGAAAAGAAGAATTCAAAAAAATATATACATACAACGCAAGCGATTTTTCCTTTTTTTTCTGTTCCTGCCTTAAAAATAAATACATAAAAAATGAAATTTTGAATTTCCCTGACTTTTTTTTCATAATTAAATTCCCTGACATTTCCCTGTCTGCGATAGCCCTGAATGTGTTGCTGGTCTATCCACTGGGGCAAACCTTGTTCCAGGAACAATGACCCTCTATGTCTCTAAGATGTACTATTTTTCAGCCTCCCCCCGTCATTTCTACCTGTTAAAAAGCCCTGTGTAGTGAATGGCTGTAGTACTCCCCATTTTATTCACACTCATCTAGCCATTTATAGTTCAATAAATTTTCACTGTTTACCATTTTAAGTGTTTTTTTTTTTTTTTTATTCTTTCTGAGAGAAAATATTTCAATTAGTTTGCAGTTTTTATTGATTATGGAGCTTAAAAATAGTCTACATCAACTATTTGAGCTATAATTTACTTTCAATAAAAAACCATCAGATGATACAAAAAAATGAGTATTTCACATAATGCAAATTATGTTAACTAAGGCAATTTTATTTTTATCAGAACCGGAAGCCGTGAGTGTTAAGGCGTGAGTATCTAACACTCCGTGCCAAAGGTCGTGGGTTCACTATGGGGTGGTGGCTTTTCTTTAGAAAAAAGAAAAGGCATCGGCCCTATCCTGGCTAGAAAAGGGTGTTGACCTATAGATAACCCGTCCCAAAATTCTCAGTGAATAATAATGGACATTAAATTTTAAATCAAAACAACAGCAGAACAAATTGAACTTAAAACTATTTCGTGAATCCATTATCGTCTCTTGTAGATGGATGCGATCTATTGAAAACCCAACAATTGAACCCATAACTTGCTGGGAGCATGAGACTGCCTACCAGCTGTCTTATTCAACCAATATCACTCTGAACTGAACCCGGTAAAGGCTTATCCTAGCCAGTTCTCCTAAAAACTTGACACAAGATCTTCCGTTGAAAAAGACCCCAGAAGAAACATGCGGGACATTTTAAGCAAAAAATAAAAATATGAATAAAGTAGTACAAAACAAGTCATTTGAAAATTAATAATTTCGGAAAAAAAGGTAGGTAAATAGCAACCATTCCATTCATTAAAATGTTTCAAATTGTGCGAATTTTTAATTACCATAAATATTTATCCTATTAATATTTGACTAATAGCTCAAGAAAAATAGAATTACTGAACATAAAAAAAGAAAAATTATTCTTCATTAAAAAATACAGAGGATATGTAATGTTGTATACCTGAATGACACCATATTTTGGAGTGTGAACTGAGATCATGGCGAGGCAGTCAAGGTAGAAGACAATTTTGTAATCTGAATGAGATGATACTCCTAACAGTTTCATTTTTTCTTCAATCCACTTCATACTAGTAGCTGACCATATTGCTATATCATAATCCTTGAAGAGAAGGAAAGTAATAATTAACAAATTATAAAAAATTGTATTATAAATTATAAATAATTTTATAATGGTCGTGGGTTCGATTCCCTCTATGGGGTGGTGGCTTTTCTTTAGAAAAAAGAAAAGGCATCAGCCCTATCCTGGCCAGAAAAGGGTGGTAACTTATATATAACCCGTCCTAAAATTCTTAGTTAATAATAATGTACGTTAAAATTTAAATAAAATAATAAGTCACCTCCTGCTACTGAGAAAATAGGGATGTTGAATTGAATCCAACCTGAGTTATATAAACTTTTTTTTCAGCAAAAGCAACAAAAAAAATATCCCAGAGATAATGAGTACGGAACTCTTATCCAAATCTTGAAAGTACCAGGTCATTCAAAAAGTCCTGTCGTTTTTTTGGGGGAAATTATAAATAAATAAATATTTTCAAATAATCACCTTTATTCATCAAAATATCCACCGTTACAGTCGGTAACCTTCTCCCAACGAGATGGTAAAGCCCAAATTCCTTCCTTAAAAAACTGTTGATTTTTACTGCAAAAATAAGTGGTCAGTTCGTGAATTAGGTTGTCACGGTCTTGAAAACATTTCTGTCTGAGATTGTTGTCGAGATCTCTGAATAGGTGGTAATCAGTGGGTGACAGGTCAGGGGAATATGGTGGGTGAGGCAAAACTTCCCAGCCTATTTCTGTCAATTTTTCAAATTTCTGTCAATTTTTCAAATTTCTGTCAAAAATTGACAGAAATAGGCTGGGAAGTTTTGCCTCACCCACCATATTCCCCTGACCTGTCACCCACTGATTATCACCTATTCAGAGATCTCGACAACAATCTCAGACAGAAATGTTTTCAAGACCGTGACAACCTAATTCACAAACTGACCACTTATTTTTGCAGTAAAAATCAACAGTTTTTTAAGGAAGGAATTTGGGCTTTACCATCTCGTTGGGAGAAGGTTACCGACTGTAACGGTGGATATTTTGATGAATAAAGGTGATTATTTGAAAATATTTATTTATTTATAATTTCCCCCAAAAAAACGACAGGACTTTTTGAATGACCTGGTAAAACAAGAATAGTTAATGGCTAAATCAGCAGATGTGGCAAAACAAAAGAAAGGAAAAAAAAAGGCAAAATCACCAGTACATTACAAAAATCAAAGAGTTTTTGAATGAAATTACCATAAGCTTGTGCAGGAAGATAAACAATTTTCTTGACAGACCCAAATCTATCAACATCAAATATGTTATTTACTTCCTGTTGATTCCTAATCAAAAGTTTTAAAGAAACTTTTGTCGAGGAGATTCCTATTGTCAAAAAGATAATTGCCAGAGTGCTGTTACACAGTAACATGTCATGATGGACAAAAGTAAGCTGATGAAGAAATTATATACTTTCTTAAAGAAAAAAAAAAAAAAAAAAAAAAAAAAAAAAAAAAGGGTCCAGACAGTGATGATTTAAAATCCATTTACAAAGCACTAATTTTTTCCAAAAACCATTAACTCCTTCTCTACCAACTGATCCAGTCGAGAGCGCCTGGGCCCTGTGTACCGTTGACTTGTGTACGTACGTGGGCCTCACATAAAGTTGACTTGTCCAGCAGTCGAGAGGTCCTCATATTTCTCATCGTCTTACTCTTCTCATTTCTCGACTTTATAGGTATCTAGCGTACTTCTAGTATTACTGCATGTCACTAGAGAGTTTTAGGCTTGTGAGCTCTTCAAGCGTATTACATCTTGTTATTCTCTAAACTCATTCATCTTTTTAACCCTTCTCAAATTGCTGTGAGTTTTTATACCACTGGCTACCCCAACAGAATGTCTATTTATTTCACTTGTAGGACATTTAGGACAACGGGTAAACTCTTTTTTTGTTACAAGCATACAATAGAACTTTTTTATAACTGTCTTTTAACCCTTTAATGTGATGCCCTAGAATAGTCGCGGGAGAATGCTGTGGCTCAGAGGCGACGCCCGAGTGTTCTTGCAGGAGAAAGTCGTGCACCAGAGCTACGTCTAAAAACAGAAATTGTAAATAAGGATCAGAAACTAAAACATCACTCTAGGGACACAAGAATTGCATACTTTCGTTGAATACTCTACCTTACATGGGTACAACATTTTATGCAATTGTAATTTATTTATTTAAATTTTAACGTCCATTTATTATTAACTACTATTTTGCAATTGTAAGGATGGGAAGATTTGTCAAAAGGCTTGAAATTAATGTCTAAGTAAAAAAAAAAAAAAAAACGGATGCGTACAGCTGCTCTAGGAGAGGGAGTTTGGTCCGCCTGTGGAGGTAATTCAAGAGGATTACTCTCCCTGGCCTGCATCGCATCAATAAGGTTAAATGAAGTTATTCAAATTAAAAATAACACACTATTCAAACTGAATTAAAGATAAATAAACATTAATAATGATAGTAAACAAAACAAAAATCAGAAAAGACGCTCGCTCAAAGTCAGGACGTTATGCCCAAGGCTGGGTGGGAGAATCCCGTACAGCAGACCCTTCACTGTGCTCTTGGTACAGACAGGGAAAAATGCATTAATCGGACATTTTTTGCTAATTTAAAACGTTTTTTGAAATATATATGTAATTCTATTGTTAATTATTATTTTTATGGTTACAGCAAAAATTCGTAACTTAATAATGCCACCTGCCCATATTGGCACTAGCGTGAAAATATGGTAAAAGTTGAAAAACAAACAACCTTATACAAATATTTTGACGTAAAATAATGAAGTTTTATTTTAATTTTAATGTCCATTATTATTAACTAAGAATTTTAGGACAGGTTATCTATAGGTTACCCCCCTTTTCTATTTTCTAAAGAAAAGCCACCACCCTATAGTAGGAATCGGACCCACAACCCTCGGCACGGACTATTACATGCTCACACCTTAACACTCACAGCCATCGGGCCTCCCCTAAAACAATAAAGTATTTGTAAATATATCTGGATCACCCTTGTCCAAATAAATCCAGATAAGGAAGACTCTACTGTAGTAAGGGCATAATAATTAATATAATATATATATATTAATACTAGCTGACCCGGCGAACTTCGTACCGCCTAACAGTCAATTCTTTAATTTTTTTTTAATACTTATTCTGCTATTTGGGACACCCGGACAGCTAGTAAAATAAAAAAAAACAAAAAACTTAATAAGTCAACAATTAAATTATGTCAAAAAATAAAAATTATAAAACACTACAATTCTTTTAATAGTCACTAAAAAATCACAATCAAAATTACAATATCAGATTTCTTATTATGATACCTACTTATTATATTTCATTTTATTTTTACTTATTCTAAATTAAGTTTCACTTTTATTGTAGTACTTAATGGTAACGATATTTTTTGTTTGATTACCTGACGCGTAAATAAACAGAGCAGATGGTTTTCCAACACGGGAACAGGCAACATACAATTTAGACCGAGAGCCAGCAACGCACTTTTCATGAAGTGTTTTATGCACCTTGAAATTTTGCTATAATATACCTCCTAGGTAGATAAGAAGGTAAATATGCGTTTCCTGGACATATACCTTGGAACACCAGGTACTGCGCATAGGGGAAAGGTGCAAACCAATATTGCCTAAAAGTAGAGTTTTATTCAGAAGCCAACTATTATTAATGAAAAGAATGGCAAATTAAGGCAATTTTCAAATTTATAATAAATAAGGCAGGCACTTTTAAGGGGGTTAAAATGATAATAATAAAAAAAAAAAAAAACGGAAGTGCCTAGTTTTTATTTTTAATATTAAATGAAGTGCTTTATTCACGCTGTGATTTAAACAGCGTCTTCAATAAACATATTTGAAAATAATTGCAAAAGGGCAGACACTTTTGTGGGGTTTAATTGTCAGGAAACATGAAAATAAATGTTGCTTATGATAGACTGCAATACACTGCGCGCAACCGTAAGAGTGCATAAGTCGACCACGCAGTGTGGGTTGTTTTCTATGCTCTCATTGGTTCTTGCTCATGTGATCTTGTACAGCTGTTCCGGTTTTAATGGCAGCGGGAATAAAACTCTCATTTAATATTAGAATAAAAACAATTATTATTATTTTTTTTTTTTTTACATGTTATACCCCTTAAAAGTGTCTGCCATATTTATTATTCATTGTAAAATTGTCTAGTTTATTTATTACTACATTAAAGGTAGTTGGCTTCTAAATAAAACTCTATCTTTGGGAAATATTTTTTTGTATCTTTCCCCTATGCACAGTACCTGGTGTTCCAAGGTATGTCCAGGAAACACATATTTACCTTCTTACCTACCTAAGAGGTACATTATAGCAAAATTTCAAGATGGATAAAACACTTCATGAAAAGTGCGTTGCTGGCTCTCGGACTAATTGACCATGCGAGAAACATGGGTTTTCTAGATTAATACCACAAACACTTAATGACTGCCCTGGGATTTCTTTATAGTCAAACTGAGTTCATAGGTTCAATAGCAACACAGCTGCAGGCACTGTAATGAATTCACAGCAGCTCCATTATTAGTCGAATGTCGGGCTTCATGGGTCTGTCTTAACCGAATTCTTTCACGTTCATTGCGATCTTCACGTTCCTGGGCAGTACGATTAGATTGATAATTAATTTGATGCATTGCATTTCGGGTTCTTCTGCCTAAATTTGTCCACCGCCTTATAGGAGGCATATTTAGTAAGTCACAAACACACAACACTTTAGTAATTTTATAGAAATTTGCGGCTTTTAGATTTAGTAATATTATAGATGCACAGCAAAGAGATGTTTACATTTCAAGTGACATTTTACCACAGACAATTTACATTTTACCATAGTCAATTTGTTTTTGAGTAACGTTACCATCGTATAAATATTGACATTAATATTTATACGATACTAATGTCACTCAATTGTTTTGCCTTCCCAGAACCCCTTCAATAACACTTAATGGTATGGTATTAAAGTTCAAATTGACCTTTATTACGAATCTTTTGTATGGGAATATAGAAAAGTGGAATCTTTTTTACTTCATTAATGCAAATATAAATTAATTTAAATTGCATTATTAACATGTGATTCTAATGTCACCTAGTGATTACATGTTCTTATTTATTTATACTTTTTTGCTTATACAGAAATAACCAAATACGTTAACTGTTAAAAATGTTATAATTGAGAACATATGTTTTTATTGAAAAATGAATTTCCGTTAACGAAGTAAATAATAACCGAAAAATGTCGTTTTTAGACTTTTTCAGGCAATTTTTTAAAATTTTCTCTCCGTAAGAACCATCTCGTAGTTCAAGGAATATTATAAAAAAAGAATTAGCGAAATCGGTTCAGTTGTTCTCAAGATTTGCGCTTACCAACACATTTAGCGATTCATTTTTATATAATAGATAATATACTGAGATATTATTATTAGCACAAAATGTAGTGTCTTAGATGATTAAATTATTCCTCCCAATAAAATATAATTATAAAGGGAAAAAACAAAACAGAATAAACAAATAAGTAATTTGTTATGTTCATGGTAGAGTTGTGAATTCCAAAATATACAATCAAATATTTTGCAAATGATTTAGCCAATTATGCGATTTGGTGTATTTATTGCTTATAGCTAAAATATTCTAAATTTGAAATAATTTCTTGATTAATTGCCTGTGATATGTCTACTCTTAAAAATAAATTGATTTGTAATTATTTTGGTGGCATAATCTGTTAGAAAGAAAAATACTTTCAGAGCATTTGAAATGTTGTATGAAAAGTAGTAAGTTTGATTTGTAAATTCTAGATTTGTTTTTCACAACACTAAATAATACTTAATATGTGAAGCAAATGTGAACAAATTATATACTTTATAAGCTGATGTGAGAAATTCATGAAGAAAAGGTCTCATAAGTTCATATCCTTTTTCTGCTACAGATCGATGATCAAACAGGGTATAATCTATATCTAGTACGAGCAACTTCTTTCCAGGTCTGGGTTCATTAAGCACTGTAATCTAAACAGAAATAATTGTTTTAGAATCATATATAATTTAAATCATATAAAAAGCCAAACAAAAGTTTTACTATAAATTTAAAAATCAACTGATTTGAAAATCACCGTATATTCTTTAACACGCCTCTCAATTTTAGCTAAGTATACTTCTTTATTTTCGATTGCTACTTCTTCGCCTTCTTCGATATCAAAGTCGTCTATAACTTCTGGAAGATCATCAGGGACCTTATTGGCATCAGCTATAGCCTCTTCTAAGGATCCCATCATCATAATTTTGAAACCTTCTTTTAACATTAACGCTGATAGTCTACAGTCATTTTCAGGCATTTTTCCTGAGGAAGAAAACAGAAGCTGCTGTAAAAATGAAGTTATGTAAAAATATCAAAACTTATCTTCAAAATAACTAAATAAACATTAATTAACATTTAATCAATAAATAGTTATTGAACACATTTCAAATGAAATTTAGTATTAGAAATGTTAAAGCTAAGAGTTATTTAAGAATCACTGTTAACATAAACTCATATTGTACAGCCAAAATTTAGCAAGCAGAGTAAATGCTGTAATTCTCTTTGCCTAGACTCTAAAAATAATGTTAAAACTATAAAGCACAATTTTAGAAACAAAGGCATTATTTTAACTTAGCTTAAAAGGAGAGATGCAAAATAGAAGCCTTTTAGCTTATTTCCTCCCCAAAAACCAGCATACTGGAAGTACCGATTAGAAAAATCCACATTTTAGAGTCCATAGATTTAGAAAATAATAGTTTTATCTCAGTTTTATCAGTTGATGGTTCAAGTTTTTATCTATCTATATATGTGTTATGTTTATATATGCATGTATATGTTTACATAAATATATATATATATATATATATACATATATTGTAATGATATTTTACATTACATATTTAAAATTTTTAAATATTAACACAGAAAATTCTGAAAATCCAAAAAGCTCATTGATATGTTAAATTCATTGGGATAAGCAAATATTATGTGTTATATTTGTCTAGCAGTCGATACAGGTAGCATTGGATACCGGTAGGACGCTCCCGCCAAGAAAGTTAGTCAGTCTATTGAAACGAAGCTCCAGTCTCATACCTGCCGTTCAGTTGAAAAGAAGATACAGTCACATACAGTTGAGTTCAATTGAAAAGAAGATACAGTCACATACAGTTGAGTTCAATTGAAAAGAAGATACAGTCACATACAGTTGAGACAGTTAAAACAAAGCTCCAGTCTCATACGTGCAGTTCAGTTGAAAAGAATCTCTAATCATACGGTAGTGCAGTTCAAAAGAAGCTACAGTCTAAATCGTGATCCAGTTAGATGCAGTCCTAAGGCAGCTCTAGTTCAGTGCACAGCTAGTCTCATATGGTCATCAGTTTTCATGAAGCCTAGGCTCAGTCTGTTAATGGAGATACAGTTGTAAAGAAGATCCTGCCCTATACAGTTAAGACCAAGCTGGCTTTATATCAGGTAATGCTTGTTTATCCATATGCCTGGATGTAGCTTATCCATGAGTCTTTTGTTTTTTATTATTTAAAATTATCTCTGTTTTACTTTACTGGACTCGAACCCAACCCCTGAGATAAAGAGTTTTTAAAATTAAACCATATTTTAATTAAAATTAAACAAATATTTTAATTAATTCTTTTTATTTAAATTATAACATTTTGGCACATCAACGTGTGGTTATTTTATAATTTTTATTTTAAAATATAACATATTGGCTCCCAACGTAGAGGCAAAACGTAAATAATTTTTATTTTAATTATAACAATATACAGTAGGGTTCTGATTAACCGAGGTCCGGTCAACCGAGATCCCGATTAACCGAGGTGTCAAGCCTGGGGGGGGGTGGCTATGTGTATATATATGAAGTTGAGCCAATGGCCACGACGGGAACGTCATCCCGATTCTCAGAAGAAATACAACTCTCAATTTGAGAGTCTCAAATCGTAAGCACCATTTTGTACCTATTGTAAAACAATTTCTGGACGAAAAAAAACTACCTCATCGAGCCCTGCTCCTAATTGATAGTGCACCATCACATCCTTACGAGCGTGTCCTATGCGAGGGCGAAATAAAATCGATGTTTTTCGCTGCAAATGTCACATCAATAATCCAGCCTATGGACCAAGGAGTAATTTCGGCCTTCAAACGATACTACAAAAAGAAGCTTTTGTCTGAAATGCTATTAGCAGAAGAGGAAGGGTTAATTAAAAAAAATAAAGAAAATATCTATTAAGGATGTGATTTATATGGCTGCTGATTCTTGGCATTCTGTAACAAAAAGCACAGTAAATAGAAATTCGAAAAACCTGTGGCCTCGAATTATCCACGATAGCCAGACAATTGACGAACCTCCAACAAATCAGCAGTTGTGCGATTTGATAAAAGACCTCAACTCCCCGGATATAATGGATTCCGAAGTTATAGATTGGTTAAACGACGACACAATAAACAGAGCGACAGTCCTTACAGAAAATGAAATAATTAATGAGGTGATGAAGTCCAATCCCGAAGAAGATGTTGAAGAATACATGGAAACCATTCCTAAGCCATGAAGAGGGTTTCAATCTGCTTGACAGATCCCTTCTCTATTTATAAAGCAGAAGCCATGTACCGCCAAATGAACTCATGGTTCTAAGAAAATGGAGGGACACAGCTGCTGCCGACAGAAAAAGTTCATTTAGGCAAGCCACAATTAAACATTTCTTTTTTAAAAAATAATGTCACGGTTTTTGTTATTATTGTTATTACTACATATTATTATTATTATTATGCATTATTAGTATTAAATATTAGGTTTTTTTAGCATATAAGTAGTTTTTATTCAAAAACAACCTACATTTCCAATTGCTATTGGTATGGTTCCGATTAACCGATTATTTCGATTAACCAAGGCAACCTTGGTCCCCATCGACTCGGTTAATCGGAAACCTACTGTATATATATATATATATATATATATATATATATATATATATATATATATATATATATATATATATATATATATATGTTTACAATCTATTTTTTTGTCTGCTCCAAAAATGATCCGATTTAGATAACATTTGCTACAAAAATACTTTGTTTAATTTGAAATGTTGTTTAACCAGCAGAATCCGTTCACTAGAACATTGTTTTACAGGTACATTTTTTTCTTCTTTCTACACTCCGCGAAAAGAGAATAAAACTAGTTCCTAAATAATTTTCAGTTTGGGTACATAGAAACAATAAATTCAGTTGAATATTTTTCCAAATTAAGATATGTAAATTTTAGTTATGTTTAGAGCTAAGGAAGTGATCGGAAAAAAGATTATATCAACAGACATGAGCTGTTTTGGAATTTTCATATATATTTTTTTTAAATATGTTGAAAACAATTGGTCAAGGTAACCTGTAGAAGGAAAGGTTTCTCAAGTATTTTTTGATCGGACAAATAAGTAAAAAAATAAGTGCTTAAAACTTCATAAGTGTTGGTTTTGTAGCTTTGAAATATTTATTGGCTCTGTTACCATCATTTTTTTTTTTTATGGCTTGTAGGTTTTGAAATATAATTTAGCAGAAAAATAAATTTTTCAGGAAAACAAATTGATGTTTGTACAATTTCAAAATGTTTTTGGGTCATTCCATGTCAAATCAACACACTTTTCGGACTTGATGTCTCAGATTTTCATGATTTTTGGTAAACAGTAACATATCATAAACTTATGAAAAAATACCAAATTTCAGCTATGTAGCACAATTATTTTTTATGTTATTAATTTTTAAAGATTTAAATTTTTATGAAAAAGTGTCATATTTTGGTACATTTAGATCCCTATAGGCTCGCAACCAGTGATGATATAAACCTGGGAGTGGTTTCATTTTAAAGCAATTGAATGGGGCTTTAATATGACATGCCACAAAGTAGTGGTTGCATTAAAAAAAAATTGGAAATTTTAAATTCAAATCTTAAAATTTAAATTTCTCAAAAAGTGGCAATTTTAAAAATTTCAAAAAATTACCAAAAATGGTTTGTAATGTCTAAATACATATGGCAAAATTTTATCATGGGATCTCAATGGGATCAGGAGATACAGGGTTTCATAAATACACGTTTTGTCAAAAATACCAGAATTATTAGCGTTTCAGAAAATTTTGAATAGTTGATTGAATGAAATAAGCATTGGATATTAGCTGTACATTTTTCTAATAGAGAAAGGTCACATAGGCACATAACATTAAAAGTCCAATATTATTAGTAAAGTTAACAAATTAGTTCATCGAGACTTTAATCGTTAGAAGAGACCCACACATTTGTTCACTTCACAGTCTCGTAAACTATATGTTCGGCCAGTCTGTGTCTCAGGATTCACTTTACATATCACATCTGCAAAAGGGATCCTCCGTATATCAGGTGGCGTGGGATATATAAATGAGGGCGATGGACCTGAAGGATGGAGGAAAGTAACTTCCACTTTACTGCAATCTTCATCTTTATCCAGAACATAACTCAACCACCAAGTGTCACCATAGATTGATATTACATACCCACTAATATCTGCAAATAATATCTGCTGTTTGTCCTTTACAACAGGAAATATGCTTGAAACAACTGCGGAAGAAAATAATTTTACATTTACTTTGGTTCCACATTTGGGAGGTATGAAGGCATGAAATTTCTGGGTGCCTGGAATAGGTATAGCTGTATTGTACCGGTTGGAGAGTTCTTCAGTTTTAATGTATTCTTCAAGGGTCACAAATACAAAGTCTATGTTTGATATGTTTTGATGTGACCATTCAAACAGTTGCCTTGCATCCATAATTTGGTCCTGATATGGTCTTTATAGGCTTGCTCTGGCTGCTAAACTTTTTACTGTGGCCCCCAGCCCATGGTCCTTTGCCATGTGCTGTTGCTGAAAAATGCCATTCAGCCTCAGCTCCGAAATCTTGCTTGTGATTACACAAGTTTATAAAGTTTTTTTTAATTTTTGTATTGGGCCTCAGAGCCATTTGAAAAATAGACAATTTTTTTGGGAGGTCTTTGAAACTTACATTTCAGATATTCCATCAACTTTTTTTGAAACAGGTAGAAGGCCGTATGTAGTGTTGTGGTTGAGGCAGTCTGATATTACTACAAAATTTAAATGTTTGATTTCTTTCTCCTTAAAATACACTACAAAAGGGTGAATGCTTGCCTGACTATTTGACTAATGATATGATTGTGCCTCATCTTGCAAAATGATGGAATAATTCTCAGAAAAGGAGATTTTCCTTGGTATGTCTCAAAAAGTAACTTTGTTCTTTTGCTATGAAGTGATGGCGAAGTGATTTAAAGAGAGGTTTCCAATCATGGTACAATAAAGTAATCATTGGGTTTTATTAATTTTCTAGTGTCCTACACACTGCTTAGAAAATTAGTAATTAAAAAATATAATTTTACTAATTTGGTACATTACTTACAACACATGTGTATTTTTGAGGCACTGTTTATGTGACCTTTCTCTATTAGAAAAATGTACAGCTAATATCCAATGCTTATTTCATTCAATGAACTATTCAAAATTTTCTGAAACGCTAATAATTCTGGTATTTTTGACAAAACGTGTATTTATGAAACCCTGTATCTCCTGATCCCATTGAGATCCCATGATGAAATTTTGCCATATGTATTTAGACATTACAAACCATTTTTGGTAATTTTTAAAATTGCCACTTTTTGAGATATTTTAATTTTAAGATTTGAATTTCAAATTTCCAATATTTTTTTAATGCAACCACTACTTTGTGGCATATCATATTAAAGCCCCATTCAATAGCTTTAAAATGAAACCACTCCCAGGTTTATATCATCACTGGTTGCGAGCCTATAGGGATCTAAAGGTACCAAAATATGACACTTTTTCATAAAAATTTAAATCTTTAAAAATTAATAACATAAAAAATAATTGTGCTAGATAGCTGAAATTTGGTATTTTTTCATATGTCTATGATATGTTACTGTATACCAAAAATCATGAAAATCTGAGACATCAAGTCCGAAAAGTGTGTTGATTTGACATGGAATGACCCTTTTATAGTTGTTTCGAATAGAGCTTTTCGAGCAAAAAATGAGTAATTTCCGCTACTGTAATGTTTTTGTGCATTTTAGTAGCAGCTAATATCTAGCCCTTTTCAAGATGCCATTGCAACAAGTGTTTAAATTGTGTAAAACATATTAAAAAACATTAACTGTTTCCATTTCACACTAAGGATAGTAACTTTATGAAAACGTCAGAGGTTGAAGCTATTCCTGTGAGCCAGACTTTTTTAAACTGATTTTCACGAACAGTTTTAAAAGAACTGTCAACCTTTATATTAATGATTTTATGTTATCAAAAAGAAATATAAATTATATTAATTTATTTAATTTTTTTAAATAACACTAAACTTTCATGCTCAAGAGAATTAGAATATATCGTTAGATTTCATTCCTTTAGCTCTCATCAAAATTCTTTTGATTTATATAGAACATTCATTCTTAAAAGATAAGATTTCCAAAAATAAATTGTGAAGTTATCATCAAAAACAGATATTACTCAAAAGCCACACAAAATAAGTCAATTGTTTGTATCTTTTTTTTAAATTTATATTTTAAAATCATGTGCAACACAATAAATTATAAATAAGCTATAGACAAAAAGTCAATAAATTAGTGAAAATGTGTCCCTTCACAGCTGTTTATAGTGCTTTACTAGTTTCACATCATCCTTTATGCTTTTTCAGGAGGATATACTTAGTTTAAACAAATAAGTGTAAGCTCTTGAAAGGCATCAAGTATGAAGTGAAACCTTTCCTCTAATACATTAACCTTCCAACTTTAGCTTATTTATAAATTTTCACAAGCTTATGAAGTAACAGACTATATATATAAACATTATGACAGCGTGGAAAAACTCAATAATCGCGATAGGTACCTTTAAATTTTAAATTCAACAATTTCTGCCTTTCTGGACGAACACCTGTTTTTTTAAAAATGATGTCTTTTAATGTCCCGATTGTGTCATCTCCAGCCAGACTGTCCAAACCATATTCTTTACCATTCCATTTCACTACCAAATGAATTTCCTCAGTCATACTGGAAAAAATTGAAATTATAGACGTCCAGGAGAAACAACATAACCTTACACTGAATCTTACCTCCTGGAGGCGAAGATAACTCCCCAGTGTTGCTTTCATCTGTTATTTTTTGTTTAGTCTCTACCTCAGGCATTTTTATGAAAATATATAAGAAAATTGTAAAGATTATATAAAAAAGTATAGCCTTTGTCGCAAAGAAAATTAATAATGAATGTTTTGCTTTAAATTATTTCCAACTTAATTACTGGTTTAAATATTTTCTTGTTCTTATGTTGGCCAAGAATACAGCACTGTGTATAACCTGTGTTTGTATAACCTTTGTCGAGTCATTTTTGTTAATTCCTAATAGTTATTTAAATTTATAAAAATGACTAAAGCACCTGAACCTCAACAAGAAGAAATGGTATATATGCTTATTGTAGACACTTACTTATGTATACATTTTCTAAGAACTAATTTAAAAGTTCTTCAATTAATAGACATGTCTTTTTTGTGTTAAAAGTAAATATATAATTTGTTTTATTACCATTAGCTCTACTTCAATATGAATTAATGTATGTTGAGCTTAATTATTAAATGTCTGTTAAGCAGTTTCTTCTGTACAACTCTAGAATAAGTGCTTCTGCAGGTCATGTATACAATGTTTTGATATTGTTTCAGTCAGAAGAGGACAAGCGTCTTCAGGAAGAACTTAATATGCTTGTGGAGAAAATTACTGTATGTATAAATCATTATTCAATGCTAGAATATTTTTTAAAGCCCCAATTATTCGAGTACATATTTTTTTTTAATGACTCAAAGGGAGGATATAGTTTACTGTTGGCTAATTATGAAATAGTTCGACAGCATTGTAATTACCAAGGAAAATGAATGCCTGCTTTATTTTAACATCAAAGTCTCACAAATAATTAAATCAATATTGATTTAAGCTAGTTTAAATAAAATTTGATATGCTCGTCTGAAGAATTTGTACGTTTTTAATCTTAATAAACGATGACTTGTATGCGTAGGTATATTCATAAGATCATGGTAAGACCCATTTTGGAATTTCACTTTTGAGTAGTATGGATTAAAAACAATTATGATTAGGCTTAAAAGGTGGATAAAGTGTAAAAATCATCTAATAGAATAATCCAGCATAATAGAAAAAATAAAATTAAGAATACTGATCTTAAAACACGTCTAAATTTAAAATTAGTGACTTAAATGGGGATTAAAAAAATCAAATAAAAGTATTTGTTTTTTCATTTTTAGAAATGTAATATTTGAACCCAAAAGAAATAATTAGATATATCAAATGCTTTTTTATTAAAAAATAGCACCGTAGTGACTCTTTGGTAGAGCCAGTTATTTATTTTTTAAAGCTTGCCTCTTATCTTCTGTAACACTATACGCATGTCTTACATAATAAAATATATATTGATATATAAGGTGAATGGCCTGGAAGATAGTTGTTCCATCTTGCCAAATCGATATTCCATATAGCATTTTAGGAATAATTGCACATTTATTTTTTTTTGTATTTGTTTATTTTCTTTTTAGGGGCCTGATACTCATCTCTATGTAGCTGCTTTAGAAAGTATGCGAGATGTAATTCGAAGCTCTACGACTAGTATGACATCTGTTCCAATGCCATTGAAATTCCTTAGGGTTCATTACGGTGCTCTCAAAGAAGCATGCAACAATATGACCAATAGCCGCGCTCAAGAACTATGTGCCAGTATTATTTCAGTTCTTGCCATGGGCCAAGACTTGCCTGGCTCGAGAGAGTGCCTTAAATACTGTTTGCTATCTCATCAGAAAGATGTTGGAGATTGGGGCCATGAATATGTGAGGTATTGTTCCCATAAGAAAATTTGGAACGACTTTTTCTTTGTTTTTATTCTTAGAGGTTATATGTCTAGTGGCTTTATTGAGTGCATCCATATCTTAAATAACAGAGATAAATCACTTAGATAATATGGATATAATTTAGGAATATTGGGTGGTGTGATAAAAACGAAGTGTCTATCTAGAAGAGACTACGGTGTAGTTTTAGCTTCAACTCAGATGGATGTGATTAAAGAAAGGCTACCACTACGTAGTTACAACTACCCTAGATGGAGTGGTAGCTGGAAAAACTGAAGCTACAACTAGGGGTAGATACAACTACCCTGTAGTAGTGGCTGTCTTCCATGCTGAAACCTGTCAACCCTTTCCTATCCATACAGCTATTATTTCCTGTTTTCATTAGTACTCTTCCTTGTCAGTCGCTGCTAGGCACATATTCATTCTTGTCCTTGAGCAGTAGTTAAGTTGTGCAAAATGTCATCGTCATCTGAAGATGAGTGAAAAACTGATAAAAAATCTCGGTACTTATACGTATTAGCGTCAAAGCAGGTTAAAGAGTCGGGTCTCAGGGTTCTAGATCTGCACCGGGTCAGAGAGCTGGATCAAGGAGTCAAATCACTTTTTGCCAATATGGCGACGGGATTATCAACGATTTGGGTTATCTAGAGTTTTGATATAACCTTTAGCGAGCGAAAACGCGTAGCATTTATATTAAAAGCATAATTGCTATGCGTTTCCGGTCGCTACGCTCGCTCAAGGTTATGTCAAAACTCTAGTCAATCCAACTCGTTGATAATATAGATCAAGGATGGTTTTTAGCTGGATAATCGACTGATAAACAATTTAGCATTGCTAAATCGAGTCTCTTTCATCTTTGCTATTCTGTTGTCGCCATATAAACTCGCACCAAGCTGAAATCGCGTAAAAAACAAAAAAAAAAAACAACAATTGCGTGGGTAAATAAAGTACAAATGAATTGCGTTAAAAATACAAAGGGAACAAGATGGTTACTATAAACACAATAGCCAACAAAATCTCTGATAGTGATTGACCAATAGAAATGCGTTATCCACGATCCAGATCTCTGAACGAGACCCGACTCTTTAACCTGCTTTGACACTAATACGTAAGTACCAAAATCTCTAGATAGAGATTTGTTATATAAAAAATTATATTGATTTAATAAACAAAGTGAGTAATGTACAACTTGATTTATTATAAAATTGATATTAATTCAAATATACTAATTAATTTGGCGTTAGCCATTCTGATAATTTAAAGAAGTGCCTAGCACCTCGGACTCATAAGCGGGAGATGGTGGGTTCAATCCCCATCGGCGGCAGGAATTTTCTCATCCCACGGCTCATTAAGAAAATTCCTCGCTGCACCCTGGATGTCGGTGCTAATGGCCTAGTTGTTGAAGTGCCATCAAAAAAAGGAAAAAAAAAAAAAAAAAAAGAGAAGAAGAAGATTAAAAGGCCAACATTCTATTTCGCTTTTCTTCTCCACGAACACTGTCTGAAACGTGATCAAATTCCTCAAAATTTGTTGTTTGATGTTTGTTGTTTGATTTGGAAATGTTTAAGATGTTTGGCAATATTATGGAATACAGTACAGCTCATTTCTAGTTATGGTATTCTTTCAAGTGCTACATTTACACAATTGCCAAGATTTGTGAACCTTTGTTTCAGTTGCCCAAAAACACGTTCTACATCTGCAGCCCCCCCCTCCCGAAATTTAATTTGATTTAATCGGTAATAATGCGTCAAAAATAAATTAAATAATATCACTTAATCCAGAAAAAAATAAATTTGTTTGGGGAATGAGTTCCTATATACGTCCCTGAACCAAAGTAATAATTAATATAGTAATAATTCTGATTTGAAGAATAGCAGACAAAAGTGAAGTCAGCTCTTCCTTAGGCTTGAAGAAAACGAAGATGTAACTACACCTAGGTAGTTGTAGCTTCTCTTTTATCACACCTAAAATGAAGTTGTAACTACCTCTCCGGGAAAACCGAGATATATCTACAGGGTGTAGTTGTAGGTCCGGTTTAATCACACTAAAGGTAGTTACAACTTCAAAATACTGAAGTGTTAGCATCAACTTCGTTTTAATCACACCACCCATTGATATTAGTCGCTTCATATTTCTTTAAAGCTACCTCTTGAAATCAATTTTTATCCTTGAAACTATACATTTTTACCTGTGAAACCAGGGTGTAAAAAAATCAAGAAAATCGGATTTATTTGATTTAAATCAGATGTTTTTTATTTAAATCGGATTTTTTTATTTAAATTGGATTTTTTACTAAAACCAGTTTTAAAAAAGAAATCAGACTTTTTAAATGTATCTAGTCTATATAGAGAGCTGGTTATTACCTAGTTGTTCATTATATAAACCTGTAACTAAAATATTAGTTCATTTACAATGGAAATAATGTAATAACTATTCTAAAGTGCTTTGTCTTAAGTGGATAATTTTGGGAGCATAGTAGAATTGTCGGATCATATATATAGGGGTTGAAGTTGTCCTATATTTTGAGACCGGAATTTCTGTAAATTAAAATACTTAAATCGACGAAAATCACTAATTTTCGGTGATTAAAGACATTAAATTTAAATGTACAGAAACTCTGGTCTCAAAATATAGGACAATTTCAACCCCTGTATATATAATTACTTAATTTCCAAATTTTAAAACAAAGATTTTAGAAATTAAGCTTTACAGAAATATTAATCACTAGGGAACGGATGTTATTATATTTACATATTTTTTTCTGATTCGCAAATCGTAAGTATTGATGTAATTCTGCACGTTTTAAGTAATTTTAAAGTATTTAAAAAGTTTTTTATTTTACATATTTTGTCAAAACTCCATATGTTTACATATTCTTCCATAAATACATATGTTTGCTACTTATTGTAATATTCTTTTAGCACTTTCCTCCGAAGGAAAGTAGCTATTGAGGTTGCACTCATGACGGAATTATTGAAAAATTTCTTCGAATCTTTATCGATCCTACCTAGTTGACACCGAAAATGATCCCAGTTAAAATTTATATATCTATCTATATCTATCTATCTATATATAAATATATAAATATATATATATATATATATATATATATATATATATATATATATATATATATATATATGTTTGTTAACACGATACAGCCCAGAGTTTTTGTGTTTTCGTCACGAAACTTGGTATGTAGTATTCCCCAATCAAACAATTTGACAAGTTCGTTAACCAACAAAATCGGTCCATCCGAAGGGGGGGGGGGGTTTACTCCGGAGCCAAAGTAGTTATTTGTCAATACCAGCCGTAATTTTTGTTATATTTCAACAAAAATCAGTATTTGTTGTGGTCAACTGAAGAGAAAAAATTGTTGTAAAAATAAACTAAATCAGAACAAGAAGGGGGGGTTTACTCCGGACAGAAATTACTAATTTCCTTATACCGGTCGTAATATCTGTTGTATTGTTACAAAACTCTTTATACGTCCTGGCTATCTAATAAGAAAGAAGTGTTGTGAAAATGAACTAAATCAGTCTATTGGAAGGGGGGGGGGTGTTACTTTGTACTATGTTTGAATTGAATTCTTCCGCCAAACGTAGGTTTGCGAAACACATCAAGATCAATAGATCAAAATGTAAAGCTTTGTGTATTTATTACGTAGTGTAGTACCCCGCATACACAAAACTCTGGAAGGAAATTAATTACAAAATTAATCATTAAAACAGCTGCTCATATGCAAAAGAGCAGAACAATTTATGTTTTTATTTTATTTATTTATATAGGTTATTTTAAGCAAATTATTCGGGAATGCACTCGACCCTACCCAATTCTGAGGGAAGTGCTTAGTTATGCAGCTCCTGCATGACAGACTTTTATTTTTTAATTGAAGAAATAAAGAAAAACCGAGAAAGGAAATAAACCTTTACCCATTGAGTCTAGGTGACTGTGTCTTTTCTAATTCCAAGAAGGTGGCTGTATATATACTATGTCAATACTAGATACAAAAGGCATGTTGTTAGTGGATAGCATTAGAATCATACGAGAGTAATAGAGAAAATCCAGGTTTTAGAAGGAGATACTGGGAATAAATTAAAAATAAAGTGAAAAGACAGTCTAGAAAAAACCCCTGGGTGGAAAAATATCTACATTATTGGGGATATCCATAGTGCCAGAGCGATTAACAGTTTAGTTGAATCCCACTCTTCAGAGCAGTTTATTGAAGCCTTAAAATACACAACAGTGACTTTAGTAGATGTTGAAAGATAATTCAGACGCTTCAAAAGTATACTCCGATCAAACCGGCAACATTTCACATTTGAAAATTCAAGTTGTAGCAAACAATCTTCCAAAATAATGTTCATCTGTAGAAATTTTCAACTTTTTCCCCTTTTATAATGAATTCCTAATTTTTATTTATGCTTTATTATTCAATATGTTAAACAGTTTTAGTTATTTTGTTCTATACTTCTATTCTTTCTATTAATAATAACAGAGTTCCTACTTATTATTTATGCTTTTCTTTTCAATTTTATAGTATTTAAGGTATTTGTTTACTAAATATTTCCAATTTTATATTACATATTTTATTATAAATAGTTAAATATATATGTACATATTTTGAATTTTATATTACATGAACATCCGTTCCCTATTAATCACGTATAATAACAGTAATATTATTTATTTAAAGATTTGAGCAAAAACGCCAGTTTGTCAGCCTTTTCACATCTAATTAGGTAGTTTCTCGTTTGACTGTAAACAAAACCAAGGGTTGAAAACATTTTTTCAACCCCTGCAGAAGTTGCCTTTCCTGTCATAAGCTGCTCTATTATTAACAGTTCTTTTGAGGAAATACAATATTTTAACCCCGACGAAGACTTCCGCCAATTTAAAGCATTCACTTTGCCCACTACCTGCCAATCTTTTTTATCTTAAACTTAAAAGGAGATTTATTTGCAGAATTAAAAACAAAGAATGGGTCATAAAAGAAACAGACTTTGAATAGATAAGAATGGTCAAGTGAGGGTAGGCCCTAGGGACAAAAATAAAGACAAAATGTTGAAATGGCTGAAAAAAGGCAGAACTAGTTAGATTTAAGCTAAAAAATAAACTAAAGTTAAAAAACAAAAAAAAAATAATAATAATTTTTTTAATAAAATCAATTGGTTTAAATCAATGTTTGTTTTTTTTTAATGAAATCATTGATTTAAATCAATGATTTAAAAAAAAAATTAAATTATGATTTAAATCACTGATTTAAATCAATTGATTTAAATCTTTGACACCCTGTGTGAAACTATTAATTTTGTATAGCAGATTGGCAATGGCCGTGTTTATTTTACTAAGTCTGAACAGGGTCCTACTTGTGGAAGGCTAAAATGGTGTTTATTTATAACAGTTGCTTTTGAAAGGTGTCAGATGACATAATATATTTTATTGATGATACATGAAATATCAAATTTCTAATACAGAAAGAAGATTAATAAAAAGTAGTTTTTTAAAAAATATATGAGCTTCTGCCTTCTGCCATTTTTAAACTAAATTACTACTTTTTATTGTGGATCCTCCCTCCTTCCCTAAGGAGGAAACCTGCTTGTTAGGTTGTCTTCATGACACAATCTGGAAATGCTGACGTTTAGATAGAAAATCTCTCGTTTTAGAACCCATAGATCATGAAAATAATGGTGGTTCATATTTTATATGGTGTGGAGAAACATTTATTCACCAATTTTTCCAACTAAGTTGACCATTCAAAAGCTTAATCAGTTCCGAAGAATTAGGCTCTGAAGTAATTTTCGATGGAGCGGTCTCAATTGGAGAAGTAAATGCTTATTACTTAGAAATTGTTAGTTTTGTTCTTTTGAACGGGTTTTTGTCTCTGTTTAGTTCACTTTTTAATTTATTTTTTTAAAGTGCATTTAACAGTAAAATGAGTATTTTAGTAAAACAAGGTAAGAAAATGAGAACCAATTTGTTACAGTGTTTCCAAGAGCAAAATTGTGAAAGAGGATGGAGTAATTTCTGCTTAGGATTATTTCGGCTTAGGATACTATCAGGTTCCTGTTGGGGCGCCTAAAATCTTAATTCTCTTTGAGATATTTTATATTTTTTTAAAAAATAAGATAAAAAAATACCAATAAATGCTTGTTTTCCTTTACTAATGGCACTGGGGAAATGAACGGAATCACACTACGATTACACAAGTTCACACTAAGATTACACAAGTTCCTGCGAGTCGGAAGATTTTGTCAATAAGAGTCGTCATCTTTAAATAATTTGAGGTGTAATTTTTGAAAAAAAAAAAAAAAAAAAAACATTGGAATTTTAACTCAGTTATTCAAAGTAATGATCAGAAGCCTTAGCCAAATATGCTATCAGGGTTTACACAACAGCTTGACATGATGTGCACTTTTCTAATAGCTGACTACACTGTTTGTTAAGATAATATAGGGATGAGTGAACAGAAAAAAAGTTGTTTGAAATTTCAAGCCAAATAATAATTTCTTTCAGGCAATTAGAGGGTGAAATTGCTGATGAATGGGCTTCAACTGAAGATAAAGAGAAGCTCCTAGGGCTTGTTGAAAGTATCATACAATTTGACATGGAACATAATGCTGAAATTCAAGCCTGCGATCTTCTTATGGAAATTGATCGCCTCGACTTACTTGATAAACACATGGATGCTTCTAACTACTCCAGAGTTTGTCTATATCTTATTAAGTAAGTTGATAATGACTCAGTAAAAACTATTAAATGTACTCTTTTTTTTCACATATATTTTTTTTTTTTTTTTTTTTTTTTTTTTTTTTTTTTTATCGGCGCATCTACATCTTGGCCATTAGCGCCTTCACATATATTTTGCAAAGTTCAACCAAAAATCTCTTTACAAAAAAATTAAAATTGAATGTGAAGCTATTGTTTGGTTAGAGTTTTGTTGCTTAATAAATTGCTTTTGAGAGGTTAAATTCTTTTTGGAGGTTGGATGACCATAAGTGTTAGGACTTTAACACCTATGCCTAAGCTTGTGAGGTTTATTCCTCTTAGGGCTACGATTTGTGGTTTTTCTTTAAATAAAAAAAAAAAAAAAAAAAAAAGCCGCAACCACACTACCCTGGTTTTTCTTTAAAAGAAGGCAAATCACGTTGGTTTTTGATGCTCATAAATAAATAAATAATATAAAAAGGGACAGAAATAAAATATATCTTGGCTGGAAAAGGGTGGTAACTTGTAGATAATCTGTCCAAAAAATCATTAGATCTTTAATATAGAGACGATAAAATTAAAATGAGATGGCTAAATGACCTGGAGGGTCATTATCATACAAAAGACCAAGATAAATAGTCAAAGAGGGTGGCGGGGGCCGGAGTGCCCGATTGTTATTTAGTTAAAATTAAAATAATAATTAATTTAATTCTCATGGATTGGCTTTTTCATTCAAATATTGAAGTTAAATATATATTTTTTTGTTGTTGGATAAAAAGTAAAAAATGAATTGATTGTTCAAAAAATAC
Organism: Gonocerus acuteangulatus; assembly: GCA_946811695.1. Classification (NCBI taxonomy): domain Eukaryota; kingdom Metazoa; phylum Arthropoda; class Insecta; order Hemiptera; family Coreidae; genus Gonocerus; species Gonocerus acuteangulatus. The sequence continues at coordinate 112,061,336 of OX328123.1, read as the reverse complement.
TATGAGCTTATAGAATAACGTTTTTAGGAGGATACATGAAAAAGTCTCGAGTCAATATATCATTAATCACTTATTATGGTCCTCCTATATTATCACATGATTTTACTCTAAATATGTATTTTTTTTTTCCATTAAGTTAACTGTATAATTTATTTGCTCTATTATAAATCGAAAAATGGCAAAAAAATAACTGCTTAGTAACTCTTGCAAACATGGTTTAGCTTTGCTAAATATATTTTCCATGTTTCTTCGACTATGATTACTTTGAATATTGACAATTTTTTCTTTTTTTTATTGTTTGGTAGTTGTGCTGTTTATGTTGAAGAACCGGAAAGGGGCAATATTGTGAGCGGCGTTATGAAGCACTACCTGCGCTTTAAGGAATATCCAAGAGCTCTCTGTTTAGCCATGCAACTCAATAAACATGATCTCATGGTGGACATTTTCAATCAGTGTGATGATCCGTATGTATTCAAATTCTCGAGATCACAGGTTTTTGTTATTGTATTTAATAATAGGCTATTTTAGACGGTCCCCAAACATTTTACTTCACAGAATTCTATGAGGGGTAGTTTATACTTATTGAGAAAGCTAGCTAGATTATTTTAGTGTATCACTTCATCATAATAAAAGCTGCTTACCAAACAAATAGTCTAAAATTTTAACATATTCATTTATATGTGTGCTGTAAGTTTGTGATGGCGGTGAGATAATTATGCCGAATTATGGATGTTTTCTGTCTTTCTTTTTCTCTAGAGTGAAGTCTTAGGTGATTAATATTAAATATGTTTGTTAATTTCAATAATTAAATTGAGATTTATTTAATTACATTGTTCATTGTTTTCTAATCTCCCAATGTTTTTATCAGCATCTTAAGTGCCATTATTTTCAGTTATTATATTTTAGAGGAGTTTACAGGTTCAGAGGCAGTATTAGGAAAATAATTTTTTTATCAACAGACATAAGCTGTTTTGATTTTATTCATATATTTTCATAAATATCTTGAGAATTCGTGATAATTGGTACGTAGATTTGAAGAAAATCAGTAAATTTCATACCAAAATTCATCTCATGCAATTTTTGATGGGACGGGCGATCTCATTCAGAGAAATCAGTGCTTAAAATTTCAAAATTGGGTTAAAACAAAATTTAACAATTCAATTCCTAGCTTTCCAAATGATACCGCTGATAAGAACATTATGGAAACACTGAAATGACTCAATTTCTTTCAGTTGGACATTTTTTATATCTATTTTTGTTGCACTAAATTTCTTTATCTTTTGACTTAAAAAAAATAAAATGTATTACTAATTTGCTATTCTCTACATCAGTCTTTATTTTTTACAATATTAATTAAATATTTTTAAGTTAATTAAACTAGTTTTAAGTCACTTTATGTGTTTCAGATTAGTGCGCAAGCAATTAGCTTACATGGTTGCTCGTCAACAACTAAGCTTAGAGCTAAGTGATGATCTCCCTGATAAATCTGATTTAACCCATATCATGTCCAACGCTCATGTCAATGAGCACTTTCACAGTCTGGCTAGAGAGGTATATATTAGAGTTTATTTATTTAATCTTGTCATTGAAATTAATAATTACCCTACTTCTAATGACCTTATATTAATTGATAATGTTTAAATAATTCTCAGTTGGATATTATGGAGCCAAAAACACCTGAAGAAGTTTACAAAACTTGGTTGGAAGGACTTGTACTTCGGCCTACCTACAATCTTGATGTACCAGTTGATTCTGCTCGCCACAATTTAGCTTCAACTTTTGTTAATGCCTTTGTGAATGCTGGATTCTCTCGTGATAAACTTGTTTCTGTTGAAGATGGAAATAAATGGATGTATAAAAACAAACAACATGGTACTTTTTAAACGTTTTAAAAATATGTTTTGTCTTACTTTTCATTAATTTTTATTATTACAAAAAATATATTAAGAAAATACATATTTGTGAGGAGTCAGTTTCTCAGAATTGAATGAATGAAAAATAGCTTTATTCTGGGGCATTTGTCTCTTCAGAATAATAAATATACACCTCAACAAAGACCAAAGACATAAATTATTATGAGAGGCGAGCTCAGAGTTAGTGCTATGTTTCAACCTAATCATACAGCTAAATAATAAAATGAGATTTGGATAAAAGTGGATGCAGAGTTGGGCATAACCATAATCATAACTACGATAACGATTATAATCACAGGCATGCCAGATATGATTACGATTATGATTTCACTTGTAATCATCTCTTTGGTTATAATTACACTCGTAATCACAACATTTTTCTTTGTAATTACACTCGTAAGCACAGCTGTTTCTGTGATTATTCCTGTATTTATAACTATTTTTCTGTGATTACGGCTGTAATCACATTTTTTTCTGTAAGTAGAGCTGTAATCATAACCATTCTGTGATTACGAATGCAAGATTTACATGGAGTTTTACTCAACAAAGAGACATAACTAGTTATATTTTTTTGTCAAAATGAATAATATTAGTATTCTAGACACATCTCTTTATTTTTAATTATTTCTAAACCGCTCTTGTCTGACGAATTGCTTATTTGTATTTCGAAGATATTCATTATCATGTACAGCTTGATCTCAAATCTACCTGGTACAATATAAAGTTACGTGTAATGTTCTAAGGCTTATATTATTTGGTAATTGGTAAAATTTTATTTTTATTTTTTAGGTATGCTGAGTGCTGCTGCATCATTGGGTCTAATTCACCTTTGGGATGTTGATGGTGGACTCACACCAATTGATAAGTACCTCTATACGTCTGAAGATTACATTAAGGTTAGATTTTCCTGATTGTCTGTTCATAATGGGTGGGGTACTTAGAAAATAAACAAGCAACTCTTGTGCCGTAAATTTGACAATATTCAGTCTTCCATAGATTTATTCATTTGCCTCTTTCAAAACTTATAACCCAATATACTTATAACTCAAGCAGTCGAAGCAGCAAGGGGGAAATTCCACCTACATTTTTTTATTATTTAACATTTCTATTGTAAAAAACTGTATGACCTACTTTAGTGGTTTGTCTACAATAACATTTACTCTAAACAAATAATACAAAAAAAAAAAATGTTTAATTACAAACATAATTGAAATTAATTATAAGGGATTGATATTTATAATTTCTTAGTATTAATACAACAAAATTATTTTTTATGGATTTAGAGTGGAGCTCTTCTTGCCTTAGGAATTGTTAACTGTGGAGTGAGGAATGATTGTGACCCTGCTTTAGCTTTGCTTTCGGATTATGTACTTCACGAAAGTGTTACTTTGAGGATTGGAGCTGTTCTTGGTAAATAGTTAAATAATATTTGATTACATTAAAGAATCTATTTAATGATTTATTTCACACCTAATTGATGCTGCCGTTAAACTTCACACCAAGTATCTGAGGAAGCTAGCTTTGGAAAGAAATGGGTCCCACTTTACCACATCGGTCCCCTGCCATCAACCACTGACAGGCCAACCGCTGTTGCAAATTTTCAACTGTTGACTGGCTACGACTGTCTCCAGGCACACCTACACCGCTTTGGCTTGGTAGAAGAGGACACTTGCCCGCTCTGGCATGATGGTATTATGAATGGGGACCACATTGACATCTGTCCCAAACAGGATCCCCAGCTTTCAACATATGGTCGTTATTGGGTGGCTCGGCGCCGAATGGCTTATTAGCCAAGAGCGGGCATTGGCTAATAAAAATAAATAAAAATGATTTATTTCAACTACTACAGTAATGTTTAATAGTTTCCCAAAAATTGTATTCTTCCTTTTTTGGAAGTTTTTGAAATTAAGATATAATATTAACTTGAGTGCAAAAAATAAGGATATTTTCTAATTTATAAAAAAAAAAAAAAAGAAAAGAAAAAGAAAAAAAAAAGAGATCAACATTTCATAAATTTTTATTCAGCCTTGAAGCACAAATTGGCACCTGTAGGTTGCATTTTTCATATAAAATAAAAAACCAAAATGATTTTAAAAGATGTTACTAAATTTAGTCAGGGTATATGTTGTTTTAAAGTAAGTTTTTTGCTCTATCTAATTGTTTTAGCTAATATTTTCGGTTCTATTTTTATTGGATTCCAAATACAGCATGGACAAAAAGCAAATTCACTCATTTACCTTGTTCTAGTTCAAACTAGGCCAAAAAGCTGTCCAGGCAGCTCGCGATATCAATGTTGCCCAGGAACCGCTTACAAATATATGGCACAAAGGTGGTTCAAGAAATTCAGCACTGGTGACAAGAGCCATGAAGATGAAGAGGGCCGCAGCCGCCCATCTGTGGTTGACAATGACCAATTCAAAGCCAATGCTTGTAAAACCACAGGAGAACTTGACGAAGAACTCAATTTTGACCAATCAACAGTCATTTTCCATCTGAAGCAAATAGAAAAGCAAAAAGATCTTGATAAAAGGGCACCACAGGAGCTTAACAAAAACCAAAAAAATCTTTGTTTTAGCGCGGTTCTTCCCTCCCTTCATAGGGAGGAACCTCGCTTATAAGGTTGATCTCATTAAACAATCCGGAAGTGCCGACTAGAAAATTTTGCGTTTCAGAACCCCTAGAGACCGAAAATAACGGTGGTTCAAATTTGTGTGTATATATATATATATATATATATATATATATATATATATATATATATATTTATATTTATATTTGTCTGTTCGCGCTTTCCTGGCTGATTTTAATGAAATTTGGTACAAAAATCTTTCGTCTAATTTGAAAGGTCAAGTTCGTTAACCAGCAGAATCCGCCCACTGGAAGATGGCGTTTGGGGCGAAATTCGCGCAAAAAAAATTGTAACGCTTACGTTTTTGAGTTCATAAGCTTGTAAGTACTCGTTTTATAGGCTTCTTGGGCTAGGAAAACAAATTAAACCATTTTCAAAGCGATAGCTTTAACCGTTTTTGAGAAAATTGGAAAAATAGTTTTTGAATACCGTTTTTGGTTTGGGTACTTAGAATCATGGGATTCAGTTGAAACATTTTCTGCATGTTCTACTTTCATTAAAACTAATATGTTGAAATTTTGGTTACGTTTGTAGTTAAGGAAGGGTTAGAATAAAATATTTTATTAACAGACATAAAAAGTTTTGGTAACTTTGTATACTTTCCTTAATATCTCGAAAAAGGTTGAGAATCTTGGTAAACGGAAGAATATCATTAGAAAGCTTACTAAATGCTCTACAAACAAGGTTCTGATGAAAGTTTTGATTAGGCGATGTCAATCGGAGAAATAAGTGCTTAAAATTTTAAAGTAATTGATTTCACTTATTCGAACAGTTCTTTTTGTCTGTTTTTATTCCTTGTTATTTTTTAATTGCTTATAGTTGGATAATGTATTTGATAATAAATCAGGTTAAGAAAAATAAGAAAAACAATTTAATGTTAGAGATATGGATTTCCAAGATATAGCTTTTCAACTGCCTAGCGGGGTCCTTCCTAGGGAGGGTTGGCCGACCCATCCAGGTAAGATCGTAAATAAGACCTTTCTAGAAATGTGGACCCAAAATAATAACAGCTTCTATTTTAATCATTCTAAATGAGTCTAGGGATAAGAACGGAACCACGCTAAGATGATGCAGTTCCTGCGAGTCGGATTTTTTGTCTCTGTTTACGAGGTAAGGTCCAAAAGTTTCCGGCCTAGGATAGAAGGAAAGGTGAAAGAAAAAACTGGTTTTACTGTTTTTCAATATATTCTCCTCTAAGTTCAACACCCTTAATACAATGCTTTGGCAACATTTCTATACCATGAAAAAAATAATTTTCTTCTTTGTTAAAAAAATGTTCTTCCACTGCTGCTTGGAGCCCTTCGTCGGTGGTAAATCGCCTTCCACGAAGGTCAGATTTTAACTTTGAGAAAAGGTAGAAATCGCTAGGGGCCAAGTCTGGGCTGTAGGGTAGATGAGAGATTTCTTGGAATCCACAGTCCTTCACAGCGGCCTTGGAAATCAATGCTGTGTGGACAGAGGCATTGTCGTGAAGGAGGCGGACACCTCTGCTTAACTTCCCTCGTCTCTTCTCTTTAATGGCGTCTCGTAACCGGTGAAGTAGGGCTGCATAATACTCACCATTCATTGTGGTATTCCTTTCTTTAAAATCTATCAGCAGTATTCCTTTACAGTCCGAAAAAATTGTAGCCATTACCTTTTTTGTTGACTGCGTGACATTTGCCTTCAAAGGAGGCGCTTCTCCTGGTCTTCTCCATTCCATGGACTCTCTTTTGCTGAGTGGGTCATAATATAGAACCATTGTCTCATCCCCAGTTGCAATTGAGTCCAAAAAATTCCTAGGGTATACTCGCGTAAAAATTCATTGCAGCAGTGAACTCGTTCCTGTTTTTGAGCAGCTGAAAGAATTTTTGGAACCCATCTTGCACTAACCTTGTTCATATGCAAATGTTCTTTGATGATCCTCAAAACACTTGTTTTTGAAAGCCCTAACCTCGCTGCTATTTCCTTGGTTTTTAGTCGCCGGTCAGACAGCAATTCAGATTCCACATGTTGGATTGTTTCAGAAGTGACAGCTTCCAATGGGCGACCGGGACGTGGGTCATCTTCTAGACTTTCTCTCCCTAACTTAAATAATTTTGCCCATTCTTTCGCCGTGTAATTCGAGGGGGAGGACTGCCCGTATACACAATCCAAGCCCTCTTTAATTTGCGCAGGAGTAAGACCCTCTTTACAAAAGAATTTAATTACCGCACGGTACTCGAGTTTGGACATTGTAAAAATGGGGAGTTTCCTTCAAGGCTGGACACTGACTGACAAGACTGAGGAAGTGTGGGCGATGGGTATGGAGTGAGCAGGCATGGACCTGCATAGGCGTGCAGGTCCCGGCACGTTTGAAGGAGGGGAAGCAGGTCAGGCCGGAAACTTATGGACCTTACTACGTATCTGTACTAACAAGCTCAAATAGCCAGTGTAAATAAAAATATTTTTGCCTCACAAAACATGCGATGTGTCAAATATGCTTCTCCGTGTTCCTTAAGGGGACATTTTATTTGGAATATCTTATGCCACCAAAGACATGTGGAGCGTTCCAGGAATGTGCAGGGTTCCCACCGAGTTTGGGAAGTAGAGTTCCCTGACCTCTCAGATAATGATAATTGATATTTATCGAGGGATTTTGTGTTAAGGTGTAAAAAATAAAATAAATTTGTATAATTACATGAGTTAATAAACATGCATTAACTGAATATGGTAGTTTACAGGAGTTTAAAAAAAATATTTTGCGCAGGAGTAAGACCCTCTTTACAAAATAATTTAATTACCGCACGGTACTCGAGTTTGAACATTGTAAAAATGGGGAGTTTCCTTCAAGGCTGGACACTGACTGACAAGACTGAGGAAGTGCGGGCGATGGGTATGGAGTGAGCAGGCATGGACCTGCATAGGCGTGCAGGTCCCGGCACGTTTGAAGGAGGGGAAGAAGGACAGGCCGGAAACTTATGGACCTTACTACTACCTTCGTTTTTAATTGTTTTTTTTTTGTTTTTTTTTTCTCTCGGTTTGCCTTAGTTTTGCTAATTGCTTGCTGTTATTTTGATTGCATTTTTTTTCAATAAAACATGACAAGTAATTGAGAAGTGTGTTTGTATTTTAAATTGACTTTGAGAGTCTTGCTTTAGATTGAGGAATTTCCGCTTCTAACCTGTGGGTGTTAACAATTTTCATGAAATAAAAAAAAAAACTGTTTAGTTCTATTTTAAGCTATCCAAATGAGACTATGGATGAGAACGGATACGTCTTAAGATGATGCAGTTACTGCTGAAAGAGAATGTTTACACTCTATGTAGGGTCAGACACCTGCCCGGGTCGAGCTACTAGGCAGGCTTCAGGTAGGCTTTTATTGCACTTCATAAATCAAGATGCATCCTAGGAGAGCTGACAGATATTTTACCTGTAGGAAGTCATGCAGACAAATGCTATAGTAGAAATATAATTATATTTTGTGGTTGTATGTGGCTTAGTACATTAAAATATAGCACTACTTTCTCATTTTCTTGTACAATTTTATTTTGTTTAATTGCATTTAACAGTAAAATGAGTAGTTTTGTGTTTTTAATGGCATTTCACATTAAAATGGATAGGTTAGTAAAGCAAGTTAAGTCTATTAGAATCATATTCGTAGTAGAGTCTTTGTAGAGCGAAACTTGGGACGACGGAAAGAGTAATTTCCGCTTAGAATAGTTTCTTGTGCCTTGCCTACAATCTTGCTTTTCTTTGGAATATGTGTTTACATTAAGAATGATCTAAACAAAGTAATAACTGTTTCAATTCTAAGTATACAAAATGACACTAGGGATATGAATGGAACCGCGCTAAGATGATGCAGTTCCTGCGAGTCGGACTTTTTAAGTTTCATTGGCTCTTGTTCTGCCCAACAATCAAAAAAAAAAAGAAAAAAAAAAAAAAAAGTTTCTCAACTGTATTTTGATGTGAGATGAGAAGTGGACCCTCTATGACAACCAATGATAATCAGCTCTATGGTGGGAGCACAAACACTTCCCCAAGCCAAAATTAAACCGAAAGAAGGTTATCGTTATTGTTTGGTGGCCTATAGCTGGTCTCATCTAGGAGCTTCTTGAATCCAGGTAAAATGATTACGACACCTAAGTACTGTCAAATTGACAGGATAAAAGGAAACTTTGGCATATCTGCTCAGCATCGATCAATAGAAAATGACCCATTCTTTTCCATGACAATGCTTGCCTGCAAATTTCAAGGATGACATGACAGAAGCTGCATGAGTTGGGCTGGGAAACACTCGACTATCCACAATACTTGGCAGGCCTCTCGCCTACCAATTATTACTTTTTTAAGCATTTTGACAACTTCCTTCTTGAGAAATATTTCAGAAACCATGAGGGTGCCAAAATCGCCTTCATTGACTTAATCGCATCTACAGCTCCAGAGCTCTATGCGAACAGCATAAACGAACTTGTTTCTCGTTAGCAAAAGTGCGTTCATTCTAATGCTTCTGCTTCTTGTTTTGATTCCTAAAGTTTATTAAAAAGAAAACAAGGTTTTTAAAGGTTAAAAACTAAGATTATGTTTGCATCAACCTAATAAAAATATGCCTAAGAAATTTGCATTTGCGATCAATTAATCCTAGTACGGGGTAGTAGAAAATTTTAAAATGTGCTTTCTTCTGAAGTTTTTTACATAATGAATGCATTTTTCTCTTTTACTTTATTTATGCAATCTGCTCTTTAACATCTAGGAAGTAAAATACTGCAAATAATAATTTTATCAATTAAGGATTACATTTTTATATTCTTTTAATTTCTAGGACTTGGTCTAGCTTATGTAGGAACAAAAAGGCAAGATGCCATAACACTCTTGCTACCAGTATTAACTGACAGCCGATCTACACCAGAGGTTGTCGCAATGGCTGCACTTGCTTGCGCTCTCATAACCCTGGGAACTCCACATCCTGATGTGATTCAAGCAATTTTACAAACACTTCTTGAACTCCATGTTTCTGAAATTACTGATGGCCACTACATCAAATTTTTGTCATTGGCTTTAGGCCTTTGCTATCTTGGTATGTAAAATGTTTATTATTTTTAATTTGTTTACATTTTGAAAAAGAAACAAATTGTTGAATTGAGAGAGCCCAATTATTTTTCCTCAGTTTATTTTAAATAATTCATTATATTTTTTAAAATGAATAATTATCTCATAAGAAAAACTTATGAATGAGTTGTTGTAATGGATGTAATTTTTTGAATGATATCTCAAATCATTTTGAGGTCTATATTGTACTTATCTCTTTGTCAAATTTCAAATTATTGTAGCAATTGTTTATTTTAAATTCATATCTGCACCTCTCGATTTAATTGTAAAGAATGACTGGATCACCTCCTCTCAAAAAATGTTATGCTTGGATTGTTTGAAAGAGTTGTCTAATCTCTAGAGCCTCAAAATATTATAAGAAGTACTTATTGGAAATATATTGAAGTCAATGAAAACATGATACAATTTAGTAAAAAGTATAACGCTAAATTTTACTTTGTCTTAAAAAAATAAAACATATTGTGAAACGGTTTTATTAATATAATATCCATATGAAGACAATTTAGTCAACTTACTATACTTTAATTGGTTTAAAAGGGAAATCTTTTTTATTTCCGTCGTCAATGAATTTTCACTTTTTGTAACCTTTAAATCATAGCATTGTTTCAGTATTAATTATTTTAGTAGAGCTACAATTTTAGAACATATACAATAGAAAATGATTTAGTCCTTCTCTAACAAAATTTAAGCAGTAGAAGCTTAAGAATTGACAATGCGTTTTATGGGTTTGAGTTTGGCTTGGTTAAAGATTCACCACAATAAAGCAAGTCTCAAAACTACCTCTATACTATCTTTGATTTTGTAGCCTGAAATAATGAGAACTTTGGAAAATTAAGCCTTGAGAAATTGGAAATATTAAAACTTGGTCTCAGAGATGAATGATTTATTTAAATTATATTATTCACAAGTAATTTATCATATCAACTAATTATCTCTTTTTTAGGACAAAAAGAAGGCACTGAGGTGACCAAAACTACTCTTGAGGCACTTCCAGAACCATTAAGCTCTCTATCCCTCCATATGTTGAAGATGTGTGTGTATGCAGGAACAGGAGATGTCCTAGTTATACAGGAACAGCTTCAAGTTTGTTCAGAACATTATCCAACCCCAGTATGTCAAATTAAATCTATTATAATTTCTACTTGACCGTTTTTGTATTTATCCTTCTCTCAATGATCTTGATAGATTCAATTGGAAATTAGACTATGCCAATGCTTGATTAAAACCATCTTTATTAATAAACTAGCTGACCCGGCGAACTTCGTACCGCCTAAAAGCCTATTCTTTATTTTTTTTTAATACTTATTCTGCTATTCGGGACATTATGTCAAAAAATAAAAATTATAAAACACTTAAAATTCTTTTAATAATCACTAAAAAATCACAATGAAAATTAAAATATCAGATTTCTTATTATGATATCTACTTGTTATATTTCATTTTATTTTTACTTATTCTAAATTAAGTTTCATTTTTATTGTAGTACTTTATGGTACTCGATATTTTTTGTTTGATTTCCTGGCGCGTAAACAAACAGAGCAGATGGTTTTCCAACACGGTAACAGGCAACATACAATTGACCATGCGAGAAACATGGGTTTTCTTGATTAATACCAGAAACACTTAATGACTGCCCCTGGGATTTGTTTATAGTCAAACTGAGTTCATAAGTCCAATAGCAACACAGTTGTAGGCACTGCAATCAATTGACAGCAGCTCGATTCAAACTTGCACCATTATTAGTCGAATGTCGGGCTTCATGGGTCTGTCTTAACCGAATTCTTTCACGTTCATTGCGATCTTCACGTTCCTGGGCAGTACGATTAGATTGATAATTAATTTGATTCATTGCATTTCGGGTTCTTCTGCCTAAATATGTCCACCGTCTTATAGGAGGCATATTTAGTAAGACACAAAGACACAACACTTTTGTAATATTATAGGTGCACAGGAAAGAGACGTTTACATTTCAAGTGACATATTACCACAGACAATTTACATTTTACCATAGAAAATTAGTTTTTGAGTAACGTTACCATCGTATAAATATACGATGATATATTTCCCCACCACTAACACTTAAACTTTATGGTATGGTATTAAAGTTCAAATTGACCTATAAGTATTATTACGAATATTTTGTATAGGAATATAGAAAAATAGGGTCTTTTTTACTTCGTTAACGCAAATATAAATCAATTGAAATTGCATTATTAACATGTGATTCTATTGTCACCTAGTGATTAAGTGTTCTTATTTATTTTTATAATTTAATTTTAACGTCCATTATTATTAAATACAAATTTTAGGACGGGTTATCTCTAGGTTACCACCCTTTCTAGCCAGGATAGGGCTGATGTCTTTCCTTTTTTCTAAAGAAAAGCCACCACCCTATAGTGGGAATTGAATCCACGACCCTTGGCACGGAATGTTAAGTTCTCAAATCTTAACACTCTCGGCCACCGGGCCTCCACATGTTCTTATTATTACTGTTATAGTGAATTTTTGCTTATAAACAAATAACCTAATACGTTAACTGTTAAAAATATTATAATTAAGAACACATGTTTTTATCTAAAAATGAATTTGCGTTAAGGAAGTGAAAAAGACCCGAAGAGTGTTGTTTTTAGACTTTTTCAGGCAATTTTTTAATTTTTTCTCTCCGTAAGAACCAACCTCGTAGTTCAAGGAATATTATAAAAAAAGAATTAGCGAAATAGGTTCAGTTGTTCTCGAGATTTGCGCTTACCAACACATTTAGCGATTCATTTTTATATAATAGATGTATAAAATTCCTCTAATGCAGAGTTCATTTCTAGGAAGAGAAGAAAGAAAGTGATAAAAAAGATAAAGACAAGGAGAAAGACAAAGATGAATCGAAAGGAAGTAAAGTAAAAGATATGACTTGTGTACAGGCAGTAGCTGCACTATCTGTTGCAGTCATTGCAATGGGTGAAGAAACGGGATCTGAAATGGCAACTAGGATCTTTGCTCAGCTTGTAAATATAATCCTTCCTTCTAATTTTTTCTTAATTTATATAATTAATCGATGAGCTTAGATTAATTTAGAATAATATTACTTGGTTTAGTTTGGGGAAAAAACCATTAGTGTGACAAAATTTATGTTTTTGTTGACGATTTTTCCTCTCTTATTGTAGGAAAATATGTGAATATAAATTATAATGAAATTGCATTACCTAATTTTATTTCACTTGTTGTGATGCTTAAATGGTTTTGCGTTGGTGATTGAGTATGGTGTCGACTGTTACTGAGGGTGACTGACTACAGTATTTATATGAGGGGGGGGGGGCAAAAGTTATGAGAATCACGCTAGTGGTGGGTGTGAACACCATCAGAAAAATTATTCAGGAAGAAGTGTCTTCAATTGAAGATGAAATTTTAAATATTCAGAATGATATTGTATTAAAATCATGCGGACTTTAATCCAATTAAAATATTTGGAATATACCTTTTAACCCTTTCTGGAAGGTGGGCTTCTCCAGCAGCCAGCACAAAGCCATGACTGGCTGACGGTGGGCTTCTCCAGCTGCCACTTCACTCTATATTGTATAAAGGCGGTCGCTTCTTTTCTTTTGTTGTATTTGGTTCTAGTTTGTATTTTTGTATAAATCTGTATTTGTTGTATTTTAAAAAAAGCAAATCGCCGTTGTTGCGAAGCTTGAAAATTAAATTTAAAAAAAATAAGGGCGGTAGGCTTCTCCAGTTCTTTTAGACTATTAGTGAGATTCCTTAGTAGACGTGTTTGAGGCTTCTCGGAAGATGAAACATGGAAGCCACACCCTTCCTCAGCTCCAGGAAGTAATATTGAAGAGCATTCTAGGATTTCGACGACGGTAGGCTGGTGGGCTTTTTCCAAAGCGTAACCAATGTAATTTGCTGAGGAAGCATCACAGTTTCCAGGGAGTAAGTTTTCTTTCAGTAGTACAAAAGTACTAAGTAGAAGGGTTCTTCACTAATTAAAGAATATATATATATTGCTAATACGAGAACACAAATCTAAAAAAAAAACAAGACAATTGTCCGCGTGTGGAAGGGAGCTAGCTCCCCTCACCAGGTACCCTCTGTCATACCACTCCCTCTATTAGCAGGGTTAGCTGCTACAACTGACAAGCTTTAGGTGCCTCACAGCACCTAAACACTTACGTGCCACTCTTTATTTTAATCTGCCTTATACATGGTAACTTTCAGGACTCTGCCCAAAAATGTGAGGTCAGCCTTTTGGTTCATAGGGTGTGGATCCAGGGGCATAATAATGCCGGTAGTTGCATCTTTTCTGAAATTCTCAAATGAGTGTATAAATGTAAAACCTGCAGTTTTACGAACACAGGGCCAATGATCTCTCAATGAAACTACATTTTTTTTTATTTTGAACATTCCGAATATTAAATACTTTCAATAATAATATCCCAACGGCCATAGCAATGTTGAATGCACCAGCTCCGATAGATCACCGAAGTTAAGCAACGTCAAGCGTGGACAGTACTTGAGTGGGTGACCGTCCACATGCTGTTGGCATCATAAAAGGGTTAAAAACAAAAAAAATAATAATAGGATCAAACATATGAATTGATTACTGTCTTATATAAATAAGCTGAACAAATAAATTTATTATTACATAAGTTGAATATCTACTAAAAATAGTGAAATATTAAAATTTAACTGTAATATGCTATTTAAAATAAATTGAAGGCAGAAAAGATTTAAAATGGTAAAACTGGCTTGTACTAAAGTTTAGATGGCACACTAAAGTTTAGATGGATCAGTAGTAAAAACAGTCTAATCCTAGCCAGGTGGCCAAGAGATTTTTTTTTTTTTATTTGGGAATTTAAATTACATTTTTTATTCGTTGTTTTTGAATTGGTCACCTTGGTAGTTTAGAGGTAATATTTTTTTCATGTTTAATTAGGTAATCTAACTTATTATAAAGGCTTCTTGTATATCACTTAAATATTAGTTAAGGCCAGCAAAAATTAATAATAATGTTTCAGGGAAGGTATGGTGAACCTGCAGTGAGGAGAGCAGTTCCCCTAGCGATTGCACTATCTTCCATTTCAAACCCTCAGGTAAATATCTTTTCATAGTCTGTGTACAGTTTCCAAAACAATTTGTTGTTCTAATTAATGTTTATATTTTATTTTAGCTGTCAGTAATAGATGTCCTGAACAAATACTCACATGATCTCGATGAAGAAGTTGCACATAACGCAATATTTTCTATGGGTCTTGTAGGTGCTGGTACTAATAATGCCAGGTATTGTTTTTCATTGTCTTTCTAATAGCTTTGTTTTGCTTAGTATTGGTTTCAAATTAAAAACATTTTTGTTGGTGAAATAATATTCTTGATTGTATTAATTTCCTGAAAATTGTTCAATCTTTAGTTGCTTTATTAACTATTGTTATTTTACTACTTTTTCAGTACAAATTTTTTTTAAGCTAAGTTTCTTCACACATTTCCAAATATTTACATATTATATTAAAAAAAGCCTGACTCGCAGGAACTGCGTCATCTTAGTATGGCTCTGTTCATATCTCTAGTGCTATTAGTAAAGGAATAGTAGCAGTGAAAAATATAAAATAAAATCTCCAAGAAAAAATAGATAGACAACAGGTAACTGACAGTATCATGGGGACTTACCCCACCTTCTCAACATTCACTCTTGGACACACTATAACAATGTTTCACATTTTCTTACCTTGTTTTAGTCAAATACTCGGTTTACTGTTAAATGCAATTAAAATTAGCAACAACCAGTTAAAACTTTTGGTAAATAAATACAAAAACCTGTTGAAAAGAGCAAAACTAACAATTGTGAAGTTCTTATTTCTTTGATTGACATTGCCCCATCGAAAATTACATCGGAACCTTTTTTGTAGGGAATTTAGTAAGCATTCAAATGGTTACCTTCCACTTACCAGGATTTCCCAACCGTTTTCGAGATATTTTAAAAAATCCCAAAACTTGTCATGCCTGTTAATGAAATTTTTTAATTCTAGTACTTCCTTAACTCTAAACGGATCCAAAATTTATCAAAAGTCTGGAACAAGTTCCAACTGAATTTTTAGTTTCTGGTAAATTTTCGTTCCATTTGGAGTTAAGGAAGTACTTGCCTATCATGGCCTGTTATAGTTCTCAACCTCTCCTTGTCCTGTTTAATTTACTCATTAGCCTCTTTTATATATATAATTATATTTCTCTTTATATAACAGGCTTGCAACCATGCTGCGGCAACTAGCTCAATACCATGCTAAGAATACAGGACACCTATTTATGGTTCGAATAGCTCAAGGGCTCACACATCTTGGTAAGGGCACACTGTCTCTTTGTCCATTTCATACTGACCGGCAGGTGATGAACTACTCAGCAGTTGCAGGTCTTCTTATTACTTTGGTGTCCTTCTTGGATACAAAAACAAGTATGAAAAACTCCTTATTTTTGAATTTACTATAACATTATTCTATTCAACTGATGAGGAATGGTTATTGACCTCTTTCTTTATACATTTTAAGTTATCATGTAGTAACTCAATTTTTTTAAAGATAACATTTCTTATACTTCCTTAAAAAACGCGATAATCTGCTAATAAATCATCTAGAAAATATTAATACATTTTGGACAAGTGTGTGTATAAATATTTCTAATAAAATTTATTCTGAACAAGAATTGTTTGAGCTTTTGACGGGTATGAGGGAAAGTGAAGCAGTTTTCTTTAGACAATGATGAGTACCTGGAACTAGTGGAATGAAATGTACAAGAAAATTATCTTCCGACAAAACATAGTGTCACAAAAGATTTCAGCACGTGGGCAACTCCAGGCTATCCCATGCCACCGCATCATCTAGCCATACGAGTAATACGCAGCCTAATGGTTAAATAACCCAGATTTTTCAGGAAGGATAGACTCACTACTACCCTTTTATAGTAGATTCAAAGGTTTATGAAGTGGTTATACTAAGAAGAAAATGCAGTTAATTTATAACAAACACTATAAGTAGCTTGTCGATTCCTTTGGTTACACACAACAAATTGTTAAACATATTTAGTTATTTAAATTTTAACATCTATTTATTTTTGACAACAAATATTAGGACGTGTTATCTTCTACCACTCTTTTCTAGCTAGGATAGGCCTGATGCCTTTTCTTTTTTCCAAAGAAAAGCCACCACCTCATAGTGGGAATCGAACCCACAACCTTAGACACGGAGTGCATTTTTTATAAAAAATAAAAGAATTACTAAAGATTTAATAAATGAAAATTCCTTCTTTTTTTCTAGTTATGCTGGGTAAGTCTCACTATCTATTATATACATTAGCAACTGCCATGTATCCTAGATGGCTTGTGACATTAGATGAGCAACTTGAACCACTTCCTGTGTCTGTGAGAGTTGGCCAGGTAATTATAATTTTTAAACCATTTTTATGAAAAAAAAAATGTGGTTTTTGTGTCATTATTTATATTCGAAATTGTAGCAGAATTTATTTTTGTATTTTGAATCTTTCCCGTAATTGTCACAATTTTGAAGTTTTGTTTATATAATACAAAATATTATATTTAAAATAAATCTAATATTTTTTAAACTTGAGGTTCATCAGAGTTGTGTTATCAAGTTTTAAGGATTTGTATTTTATTTTTTTAGTACAATTTTGTGTGTGTCTCTCTCTATATATATATATATATGCTTTCATGAGGACTAATGAAGAAAATATTGATTTACTTCTTCATTTTTAACTTTATTTCAGTGGTGCCATTGGGGAAAAATGTATATTTTAAAGTTAGGCAAGACTTGTAAGGGGTGGTACCTTTTAATTTTATTTTTTTCTATTTTTGTTTCAGGCAGTAAATGTCATTGGCAAAGCAGGAACTCCAAAAACTATAGCTGGTGTGCACACACATACAACTCCAGTTCTTCTGGCTGTTGGCGAAAGAGCAGAACTTGCTACAGAAGATTATACTCCTATTACACCTGTTATGGAAGGATTTGTTATATTGAGAAAAAAACAACCTGCATAGATTTATTTATATATATTTTTTAATTTGTTTTGTAATTAAATTAATAAAATCAATAATACACAGTATTTGTACAAAATAGTAATTCATTTTTTCAGCTTTCTAAACCTAATTCTCTCTATTTATATATATTTTTTATAATTGTATCTTGCCTTTTTCTTGTGTATGTAATCTGCAAGAATTATTCATAGGAGAAACCAGGCGAGATCAACAGAAAATAAAATCTCTTTTCCATACATATTGCAAAGTCTTTTTTTTTCTTTTTATTCTAGTTTTAAAAATTCTCTAAGTATTTTTTTCCTTTACAAATTATAGTCATTGGTACAACACATACAATAATAGAAAATAATACTATGTACATTCAATTTAAAAAGGACAAACTATAAATTTGGCCAACTATCATGGGAAAATAGAACAATTTCTCATAAACAATATGACATACATTTAACTTGGTAAATGACAATTATAAACATAACACAAGTTTTTTTCCAAATCTTATAACCTGGACAATTAGATGACAAATATATCAACAGTTATCAATCGAAGATTAACTTTGATAACTACATAAATTATCCATAAAAAGCATGAATGAAATAAATTGGTAACAATAATAGTTATTCATGTGCACGATGAGTGCAATTCTTTAACAATACATATATATATATATATATATAATATATTTATATTAACTCCTTGAATATATAAAACAACTAGAAAATAAAAAAAAAAACAAACTTAAAAACATACCTATGTTTATTTAATATTCTTCCCTCATTTATGCACTCTTCATATTTAAAATATATAAATAATTACAAACCTACCAATATAAAATATATGTTTAACTTGTGATTTAAAATATGCATAGGCACATATAAAAAAAAAGTCTCTTAAGAGGAAACCCAATGAGTGGTTTTTCATTCTGGTTTATAACTGACTATTCGTTTAAATCATTGGTAAAAATAACAGTCTCTTAGTCAACATGGCCATTCATGATTTTTGATCGTGAGTTTTTCCTTGATGCCTGTTGCTTTGTTTTGGCCAGATCTTCTTCTTCACTGAGGTTTCCTCGATCGTCGCTCCAATCTGAGCCGCTGTCCGACTGTAATTTTAAATATCTAAATTAATTAAAATATAATATGGATGTTTTATATCATTTAATTAACTTACCAAATTGATTACGAAGGAAGCATCCAATAAGCAAAAAAGCAAACATGACTAATTTAATTAGCAATATTTGAGGAAAATGATACTTATTTCAGAAAAAGTAATTAATGTATAATATGTAGTTTTTTAATCTCATTCATTCATTTCTTTTTACAAGTTTAAACTAATTTACAGAAAAATATCAATTTATTAAACCATCAATTTGAAAAACTTTTAATATACCAGTCAATTGTTATGAACATTTTTTTGCTTCATAGGTTATCAATAACTTTATAGTGTTGTTTCTAGGAGTCATATTTTCAATAAACAACAATTCCTCAGTCTTATTTTTAAGAGGGGCTAAACCATCTCAAGAATTTTTTAAAAAGGAATAAAAAAAATATTTATTTTCTATATGAACTGTTAATACTTTTAAGAATATTTTAAACATATATTCTCAAAAGTCTCCTGCCATTTTGTGCGACATTTTTACCTTATCTAAAGGAATTTAACTCAGTTAGGGTCTAAAAGCCCATCCTCTGAGAATTACTTGCGTTTTTAGTTTTATTTTATGTTTTTATTCAGTTTAGTTAAGTTTATTAACACATGACTGCCATACACGGATATATGCGCACCCTACAGACGTAAGGTATATATATATATATATATATATATATATATATATATATATATATATATATATATATATCCTACACTCTCTTCACTTATGTATATATATATACATACCTACAAACACACATATATCTTAGAGTCGGCTCATTCTATTTACTAAAACTTTGCCCGCATCTTGAGACAATGTAATGCGGCTTACTTGTTCTTATTACTATATATTTTATTTCAATTAACGTACAATTTTTTTATCTTTCAAGTAATGCAAACTATTTTTAACGTTAAACATTATATTATATATATAAACAAAAAAAAATTGCCAATTTATATTGAAATTTTTCGTGTAATAAAGTAGGAATTTTTAAGTAACTAGATGCATGTATGAAAAAGAATCTTCTGCTTCTATTTCAGCCTAAAAAAAGTAAGGGGCATTTGCCAAATCAGGAGATAAAGTTATGTTTTCGTTGGCTCCCAGGCTGGTCAGCCCTCTGCCAAAATTCTAGCCTTCTTTGCTTGGATCGAAAAGGGTTAAGAAATAGATGTTAAATGGTTAATACACCTAAGTGAAAGCAATGCATTGAGGCTGATATACGTTATGTGGGAGGTGACAAGGATTTCAGTTAAGCATAGTAAAACAGCAATTAACGTCTTTAGTGATATAGCAATGCTTTTAGAAGCCAATTTTTAACCCTTTAAACACTCTGAGCGCATATATGCGGGCATGAAAAGTAGTGCCCACAGTGCTCTAGGCGCATATATGAGGGCGTAAAAAAGCAGTTCCCCCACCGCTCTAGACACATGTATGCTGTCTGGGTTCTGCAATCACCACAATCGATTTGACTCATAGTTTTTCGTATTCCTTCCCACAACAAACAGTCAGTGGCTTACAAAGAGAAGGAACAATGAGGGCCACTGAGACCGGGAGCACCTTAATCTTATCCCACTAATAACGGAGTACCTAGCCCGCCTTTCACATCTGTGGACATGCTCGTCCCGCACAAAAGTTAGCGGTTATAAGGTTAATAAAGGAGCCCAAAAACAGTATGGAGAATATGTTTATACTTATAGAAGGGGCGGGATGTTTTGGAAGCAGTACTCAAAACGATTCTAATTCAAAAGATAATTAGCAATTATAAGTAAAAGAAAGTTATAAGTATAAAATCGGCGCTAATGACCTAGATGTAGATGTGCCGTAAAAAAAAAAAAAAAAAAAAAAAAAAAAAAAAAGTATAAAATATTGAAGTGAAGAAGAAAATATTGATATGAATCAACAAAGGTTCAATTAAAAGCAAGAGAGAAGATAATGGTGTCTCAAATAGGCCTTCTTTTATTAAAATAAGTTAGAAATGTTCAGTACCTAAACCATTAGTTAACCTATTCGAGACTGATAACCATTTTCATGACAAGCTGGCCATGTGAACTGATCGCCACTTTTGTGACGAGCTGGCATGCACTGTGGACTGAAAGCCACCGATGTAACAGTTTTTTGCGATATCTAGTGGTAAGTCTTGGAAGCTCTAATCACTCTTGTATCCATGTCGTAGCATATGTGTCAGAGAGATGAGTTCTGCGGGCCTGGCTTCGTGGCTTGTGCATCAGCAGATAGCTTGGCTTTCTTTCTATCCCCACTACTCCAGGCCTTGTCCTTTTACCTTCGTATTTGTCATTACGTTATTCTCGGTTAGGTTTGGAGGTCTGGTGTCATATGATACTGAATTCACCAGAACAATTCCTTCAGCTAGCCCGCTATCATGGTGTATTTCACACTTAACTAAATTGTAATTAATCCGTTAAAAGTACATAATTTCAAAAGTTTCTTCTCTTATTTTTTTTTTTTTATATATATATATGTGTGTTCCAAAATAATGATACAAAAGGAAGACTTGGGGCCAATGGAAATTTTTTTCAAAGCCATCAGTCCTGAAAGTGTTAAAATGCAGTGTGAGCCATTACATGGGGGTGGGTTTCCCTCTGTTACCTGGTCCCTTTGCAAAGATCGGGTCCCCTTGAAAGGTCTTATTTGTATTTTACTGGTTTATGTATACACAGAGACCATGTTCACCTTGATATATATATATATATTTTTTTTAAATTAACGAAAAGAAGAAAAAATAAAGTTTTTTTTAAACCAATCTTTGACTGGTCCAAAGCCCTGAATGAAAAAATGGGAAGACAACTTTTTAAAGAAAAGAATAACGAAAGCATATTAGGAGAAATGAGAAGAGATGGGAAGGGGATATCTTGCTTCTGAAAAAGTTTTAAGAGGTGAGCCAAGATCCGCAAAAAGGTGAAAGACAACACTGACATCCTGGCATTGGGGGGCAAACATAGACGTGGCGACTTTCAGCAGTATAAGTGTATTTTTAAAAGAACTTTCTGTAAATTTGTTTATATCCTTGGGTCCTCAGAAGTCTCCAAGTTCCATTCTTGTGGTGCTTGTTGAAATACTCATATTTTAAAATTTGTTAAGGCTTATTTTGACAAAGCATATGTTAGGAACTCTACCAAACTACTATCTCTAATGCATAAGGCTATTCCTAAAATTCAAAAAGTAATGATTTTAAGTCCAGAACAAGACATCTTGAGGAAAATTGAATATTCCTGACTACTGATTAAACAAAAACATAACTTTGTTATTTATGCTTACCTATTATTTAAAATCGACCTTGTGGGTTATTAATTAATTTTTTATTAGTTGCGATGGCCAGTTACTGTACAGTTATAAAATTTTCGACTCCGTGGCACGCGAGGGAACACTGGTCAGTACAATGATCTGGTCTCCAACCTCCCGAACAATCTTTAATGTGTACTCGAGTTTTGAACTGAGGTCCTCCAGTCCATAAGATGAGTACTCTATCACTTGATCCACATTTTCCTCCTCCCCAACTTGTAATTATTTTTGTTAAAATATAATCCTCTTTAGTATTTTATTGATTTCTGTTTCCTTTACATAATATGCAATTATGCTGTACCAGTTCCAAAAACAGAACAGTTTCCAAATAGAACTGTCAGCCAAGCTGGGATATGAACCCAGTTACTCCTGTCTATGCTTTGGTCCTTTTTTGTGGGTACCTGGTATAGTAAAGCATGTCAGATTAATTCATCCACAAGAGCCGACGCATCAAAAGATGACAGCCACATATTTACCTGAAGCCAGACAATGTTATTGTCATATAAGGCTCAGAGTAGGTACCACTACTAGGATTTAAATTTATTAAATCACTGTATAATACAGAGGACAAAACATATATAATGCAATACACAGGATGTACTCAGTGACTTAAATGTCAAATCTTTATGTTTTAAATTATAGATAAATATGATGCTATACTGTGTATCTGAAGCTTTGGCTCCTTTGGATGAATTAACTTGACATACTGTGATATGAAACGAGGTAAGATACTTAAAATTATAACAGAAGGATCTGAGTTCAAAACTCAGCTTGGCAAGATAAATTTTCAAAAAATAAATAAATATTTGGCCTAATTAAATCAAAGAAGGCAAGTGTATCTAGAAGATACGCCTTATTGCTTGCCTTGATTTATTAAATAAATCAAGGCAAGCAATAAGGCCTATCTTCTACATAAACTTTCCTTCTTCAAAGAGAAAGCAGCTATGTAAACAAAAACCTAGAGAAGCAGCATGAAGGAAAAGGCATAACGAATGAAGAGGAACCAAAATGGAAATACACTCTAATTTATACCTACAAGAGCAGCAAGATTTTTGGATTGGTAGGGATTTTTTCTAAAAAAGTAATGAAATAATCTGTAATGTTTTAAAAAATACAGTAAATATGCTTCAATACTCTTATTTATTGTAAAGGAACAATTGGTTACAGAACGTTGACTAATACATACAGGATTATGAGAGAAGCACAAAAGACCGTATGTCCTATTCAGTGAAATATTTCCTTCAGCATGCTCTGCACAATAAGAGTTGATGCAAAGTGTACAACGTTGAACTTTTGTAGCACTGCAAACACTGCATTGGTGCCAAGGACAAACCCAACCACCTGTGAAAAAAAAAAGTTTAAAATGCATAATAAAAGCAAGCACTACCAAACATATGTTTTTAGCAGTTGATAAAAACGCTATGTTTCTCTTAAGAGTGAATCCTCATGCTACCTAGGGGCTTTGAGCACAGTTCCTCCCTCCCTCCATAGGGAGGAGCCACGCTTATGAGGTTGACTTCATGACACAATCTGGAACTGCTGACAAGGAAATTTCTCGTTTCAGAATTTCTGTTTGCTCTCTCACCAGCTCAAAAGTGGTCCGATGTTTATGATATTTGGTACAATGATCGTTCGTCTAATTAGGAAGTTCAAATTCGTAAGCCAGCAGAATCTGTCCACTGAAACATGGCTTTTGGAGCTAACATTTTTGAGTTCATACACTTCCAGGTACTCACTCATTTTATAGGTTCCTTAACGTACGAAAATGAATGAAACCAATTTTAAAGCAATATCTGTAACCGTTTATGAGAAAAATTGATACAACTAATTTTCAGTTTGGGTATTCAGAAACAATTTATTCAATTCAAACCTGTTTCAGACGTTGACATTAATGTAATCTAAGATATTTAAATTTTGGTTACGTTTTGAGAAAAGGAAGTTTTAGAGAAAAAAAAATGTATTATTTATTTATTTAAATTGCAACGTCCAGTATTAAGCCCTAAGAATAAATATGTAATTAATAGGCATGAAAAGTTTTGAGAGCTTTGTGTATTTTCTGAGAAAATGGTGGAAGGTTGTGGCCACATGTCTGGGGTAACTCAAGTATTTAAAAATGAAAAAAGTTTTAGTTATAGAAGATGGACAATAAGTAGTTAACATTAACAAGATGGACAATAAAGTAATTTTCGTTACTATCAGTTTCCTGTTGCAGTGCCTTAAATCTTCCTTCTCTTTCAAATGTCATTTTATATTTTTCACAAAAGATCCAAACCTACTAATAACTGCTTCGATTACTTTACTAATGACAATAGGGATATGGTGCTAATGACCTCAGTAGTAAACGCTTAAAAAAAAAAGAAAAAAAAAAAAAAAAAAAAAAAAAAAAAAAAAAAAAAAGGATATGAATGGAACCGTGCTAAGATGATGGACTTCCTGCGAGTCGGACTTTTTTCTTGTCATTCTAGTAGTTCTCCTAGTGCACTACAAGATAGCACTTGATATATTAGGACTAAGCAAATGCCAAATTAGTTGGTGCAACGTGCAGTTAACACAGAAAAAGAATCTACATTTCAACATGGTGCAAAGATTATGGTGTGTTCCCCTGTACAATTCAATATTTTCGAGTCCTATTAGCTCCATGTTCAAGATAGTAAGTTTGATTTCCACTAAAAGCGGTAGTTCTTCTTTGGAAAAAAGAAAAGGCATCAAATCCTATCCTTGCTAAAAAGAGTGTTAACCAGCCCTAAAAATCTGTGTTATGTATAAATAGTCGTTAAAATTTAAATAAATACAAATTGTAAAACTCAAGCAAAGTTTAATATAGTGGTATAAGAAAAGGAAATGATTTATTTTTCATTATGTTTTAATATGAAACGTCATTTATATTTTAGTATGTGAATAAATGGTTTTTAAATTTGTCATTTAACCCTTTAATGGACACAATTCTCTGCTGGATCTAAACTTTGTATATTGCCTGATTTGTTACCATAGGAGGCCTATTTAAATAAATAAGACAGTTTGAACAAAAAAAATAATTGTACTTCCGGTTATAACAGAGAATGTAGATTGAGGGGTATGTAGAACAGGCAACCCGCCTATTTGTTGCAGATTGGATTTGGCTGGGTCATATAACTGATTGTCTCTATCTGTAATTTTATTGGCTTCCAGAAAAAAAAAAAAAAAAAAAAAAAAAAATCAGTCCTGTAACAGTCCACGAGGGCCCTGAGGAGCAGATACTATAGATTCATGACCATACGGCACACTAGGTCAGTACTATGCCTCTATTTGGCCTTCAAATGACCTTGAATCTGATGCGCTGAAGGTTAACCAACCTGCTCATCGTAATCAGCAACCCAAAAAGTCCTATGAGGACCATACCGTTCCAAGTGTTTTTTTGTTTTTTTTTTTTACATCAAATGTTGACCTTGTTCTCATAAGTTGACATGACTTTTTGAATAACATACACTTCATTAATTTTTCTTTGTATAACACTTTTTTTTTTAAGTCGAACACAGGGATTTTCCCTTTCCCATCTTTATATATATTTGAAAGAGCTGAAAACAATTGGTGTGCTGCAACAACAGTTTTACTTTCCTGCAATGACACTAGGTGTTGCAAATGGCTGAACAGTAGAGAGAGCGCAAGGGACAAATATTCTCCCAGAACTTCTCGTATGCTCAATTGAACAATTTGATCTACCTTAATGGGCTATAATAATAAATATATAATACCTGCAGGGTGCTTGGTTAGGCCAAGGCATGAGAGATGGTATGCTTTAGGACATGATGAATCATCACAGAGGAGCAGTTCCCCACCATTACCACAGGTGAAGCAAGTCTCTTCTGACAGTTTTGAAACCTTACTTTGTTTTCTTTTCTTTTTCTTCATTACCATTTTCTTTTCATCACCAGTGGTCTGGGCCTAAGCAATCAAATAATTTACAAAGTAAAATTTTCAGTTAATTATCAGTGATGAAGGTAAACTTATTTTTCATGATAACACCTTAAATGTATAATTATATTAAAATATTGTAAATAAACTTCCAAATTCTTGCATATGAACAGACATGGTTGAAGAATAGAACAAGAAGTAGAGGTAATCAGTGAAAGGCTTATATTAATTTCTGAAAAAAAAAAAAAAAAAAAAAAAAAAAAAATGAAATGCAAGCAATAAATAATTAATAATAGAGAAGGAGTAACAACCAGATTGCATACATCAGTTTCTAATAATCAACAACAATTTCCCCATTACATGATGATATGATGGATAGGATAATAATATTACAGGAATGTCAGTGAATTTCTGGCAATAAGCTTTTATCTTTTATTATTCCTCTCTAGTCTTATCTGGAAATAAGACTAGAGAGGAATAATTAACAATAATAGAGAAGATACACTTTATAACTTGACAAATGTTTAGTTACAGACAAGAGAATGTGAAAGTAGCCAACTTCAGTTTCTCCAGGGTATGTCCTCTTTCAGGAAATGTTGCCTTTTGATGGGAAAGAGCATTTCAAAAGAAATCACGTTTTCTGAAAAAGCAGAAATTCCCAAAAAAATTAACTTCTACTCTTAAAGACTAGTTCTTGGTGATTCTCAAAGAATGGATATTGTAACTGAAGCCAGGAGCAACACCCTCATTTCAAGTCAAAAACTCCTTATGGACTGCTTCATTTGTTTTATCCTTGGGATTCCCCTAGACTCCCATATCAGACTTCTATAAGAGTTGAATTGGCTATTCCCTGTTACCATTGCCAGTACTTCCTCGGCACAGTCCTTTACCAAGTAATTCAAACGCCAAAAACCTTTGTATATTTCAAATCCTTATTTGTAAATCCTCTGTTCACTTCCAAAACACATGCTCTCTTTCTTCAGATCTTTATATTCCTTTTCACTGTACAGCTTTATTCAAAAAATCATTTGAATATAATTTTTTCCTATGACACTGATTTGTTTATAATATTACCAAATGAATAAATAAGGGAAAAATTATAATGATATAATTAATAGATTCTCTCTAAAAAATATAACTAAAAGGAAAATACAAACCTTTGATTGTCGCGATTGTCCTGGTTTGGAATTGTTCTTGGCACCAATGAAGCCTGCGCAGTTCGCAGCTCCACACTTACATTCAACCTTAGTGTCGTCAACAGTTGCTAAATTGTAATTAAAGACCAACTCTGTGTCAGCTTTTATATCTTCAAGAGCAAATAAACCAACTCTAGTATCACCATTCACGGTCCATTTTTGTGTCTCACAGTTGGGGTCACAAGAATGGTTCATAAACCTAAAAAAATATATTTATAATTGTATTTTGATTATGTTTGATAGAAACAAACATACATTATCCTAAAAATGAACCAGAAAAATTAAATAAATGATAATGCCAATATATCTGAATCGATCCATGCAAAAAGAACTTCAGCCCATTTTTTCCCAATGAGTCCGGATAAAATTTTTGTTAGTATGAGTAATGAATTCATTGTATCTAAAGGTAATTTCACATTTCTATATTAAAAGTCTTCAATCCAATACATAGTAGCCATAGAAACATAGTCCTAATTTTATTATTCCATGCAGAAGGGGTTTCAGTCTAGATTTTTTTTTTTTTTTTTTTTTTTTTTACGGCGCATCGACAATTCTTGGCCATTAGCGCCGACATCCAGGGTGCAGCCAGGAATTTTCTCAGTGAGCCGTGAGATGAGAAATTTTTTGTCGCCGGTGGGGGATCGAACCCACCATCTCCCGCTTATGCATCTAACGCGCTAGCCACTAGACCACAGGAGACCTCCACAGTCTAGTTTTCTTAAAACTACCGGTTTTGGAATGAAGCTCTTTTTGCATGGATCGATTCATCTGTGCTTCTATAGATGTCAATTCTTGCTCAACCCTTAATTTTATCAAGTCTAACTTGACCCTTTAACATTTATGACTCTAACCTTATAGCAATATCTCAAGAATGATGGTTTCCTCAAGAGACCTTTAATCCATAATCTGGGAGTTTTTCTTAGAAGCATCCATATTGTGTAGGTGCTTGTAAACACACATAACACAAGGAAGATTTTATTCATTGTATTCCATTGTAACACAAAATAGAGCTGATGTAAGGAATGCATTTCCATTTTAGAAACATCTGGCTGATAGAAACTTTTTTTTTTTAAGTGTGTTTCCTTATAAAGATTACCCCTAGTACAATTTGAAAAGTTAAGTATAGAAACTTTCAATATTTTGCCCTCAAACTTTTAGCTATTTTTGCTGTAGCCTTAAATTTATAAGCTTGTTTTAGTGCTAAGTTAATGTAAATACCTGCTGGATTTATATAACCATGGAAAGTAAGATTTTAGGACCATAAATGGTCACAATCTGTTGAAGTGGAAATAACCTCCTCCCTCTGTTTCTTCATTTTCAGTAATTCTGAAGGTATGTGGCATTACAAACATAAAATTCAATCATAAAAAATAAACCTCTATGAATATTGTAAAATTTTAGCGTTAAAAGAACTTGAACTGGACTTTTTGCTGCTGTGCCGAATTTTTATTAAAATCACACCATTTTAGTGAATGGTAGAAAAATAAAAGGCAATGAAAAATACACATAGGAGGGCCCAGAGTGGCTGGTGCAGATCCTGTAAAAGTATTCTTGGTTATACGGCACAATAGGGAGTTACGGTCAATACAACGCTTCCGCCACCTCATTTACCCCTTTTCAGAAACCCTTAAAGCCTGGATGAGCCAAGAGAGATTCAAGGACTAAAGATAAAATGTCTAGTGCATGTTTGTGTTTTAAAATCAGTTCATCTAGAACAGTGGTCCCCAAACGTTTTTGTCTCATGGAACCCTTGCCATGTTCTCCAGTTTTGGGTAGACCCCTTGCTTAACTAATATTGCATTATCGATAATTCATTAACTTGTAATGTATTCTTGACTGATTACTAACTTTAGTGACGTCTTAGAATTAAGAAGGCATAAAATAAAATGTATCATGCATTACAAAGCAGAAAATAAAGAATTTTTAGTGGGATGGAA
Source organism: Gonocerus acuteangulatus (assembly GCA_946811695.1). Taxonomy (NCBI): domain Eukaryota; kingdom Metazoa; phylum Arthropoda; class Insecta; order Hemiptera; family Coreidae; genus Gonocerus; species Gonocerus acuteangulatus. Next base: position 112,032,230 of record OX328123.1, on the reverse strand, counting down.
GAACCTCATGGGGTGATAATAAGTTTTCAATATTTGGCAACAACTGAGTTGGATTTAATCTTAAATCTCCTCAGTTGGTTATGTCCAAATTGTTTCTGTTTTTCGTTAGAAGATTAAAAACCACGCTGAATCCTCTTTCAACAAGGTAAGATGATGGAAAAACAATCAAAAATGTTTTCATGATGTTCCATAATACAGGATAAGTAAGTAGGTATATATTTTTGAAGCCAGAAGAGCTAGTATCCATTTTCAAATTTTACTTTAAGTTCTTAGTTAGGGCTTATTCCCATCGGGTTCCTCTTGTAATATGACATCTGTTTCTTCCTTTTCAACATATGGATTGATAATCCATTGTGGTATCAACATATTCAAAATACCCACAAAACTTATTTCAAAATCTGAATTGAGGGCATTTAAATATTGAACAGAAGTTAAAACATCATCTTCTTGGCAGTTTGTCTGTGGCAAATTGGGAAAATTCACACCGCCCAATGTTTCTATTAATTAGTTTAATTCTGACAAGAAACTACAGTTTGCATTTCATGGACCCCCAATTCATGTTTTCCCTCCCATCAACCCCTGTAGGTTTTCATGGGCCCTTGGAGGACTATATGGACCACTTTGTGAATCCCTGATCTGGAACATGAATCAGGTGCTCTACCACTGAGACAAACTCCCCCTGCCCAGATTGGACTCCAGAGGAAAAACAAGGCATGGATCAGAAACAAATAAGGCAACATTGACCAAGATTAAATCACAAGAATTTAAGGTTGTAGTTTTTAAAAAAATGGCAAACCTTGCAACATTTCCTTTTGGTCCTGCGTCAAGCATTCTGTCTTTGTCGAGTGTTAGGAAGTAGAAGTTTTCATCCTTGTTCTTAATCATATTGCTCAAACGTTTTTTATATTCTTCTTCATCAATCATCTCACCAACATACTCAATAATAAATGTTCCTGAAAACAATGCAAACATTTGTTTAACTAAAAATAAGAATAAGCCAATGTAAGGGTGTGACCTCATCCTCCAGGTTCTCTGCTCAGATCTGGGTGCAGGGTTACTTACCTCTTTGGCAATGCTTGCGCACTTACTACCAACTTTCTGCAGCCCCCCCCCCTTATATACCCTCATGAGTTCTGAGTCACCTGGAGGTAACTTCTACCAACATCATTATTTTGGCAACTGTCTCTGCTCTCAAAAATTCCACACACATAACAAAAATTCTTTTGTTTCAAGATCAACAATACAAATAATGGTCAGGACATGGCCTGGATGGCAAGCTTGCCTACTGTGGCTGTAAATATTTTCAAGTTCAGCTCGTGATAAAACTAGCTAAAGGTGCAAAACTAGTTAAGTAGGGATTAAATTCAATAATTTTTATTAATTCAGGTTTTTTATTTGTTGGCCTTCCACATGATAAGTGTATTTAATAGAGTCACATTTCAACAATTACAAAATAATACTTATAGCACAGCACATAAACTATTAGTAAATATGGTATTTTATTTTCAAATGTAGGTGCACTAGGTTTTTAGCACTTTCTTCCGAAAGAAAGTAGCTATTGAGGTTGCACTGATGGAGGAATTTTTGAAAAATTTCTTCAAATCTTTATGGATCCTACCTAGTAGAAACCAAAAATGACCCCTGTTGTGTATATATATCTATATATATATATTGTAATGATCTAAAAGGGGGTGCTCTAGAAAAGTTCAGTTTCTGGCATAGCAAAGAGTAGCATTCCTATTCAAAATAAAGGCTAACTTATATTTCATAAGTCCATCACAAATATTATCATTTGTCAATCAATAAAATAAATAAAAGAGTAATAAAAGAGATAGCATTTGGCAGTGCTTAGTTGGCAGTGTTTATTTTTTTTTTTTAAAAAAAGGCAGTGTTAAGTAAAAGAAGAGTCCAAATGTATCGGCTAGGAGCGATAAGGTATACAAGTTCCCAGGAAGATAACGATAGAGGTGTTTCCAAGTATGAACATGAAAATCCAGGGAACGACGCTGAAGTCAGACACCCTTGGTGTGGTGGGAGTAACGCCTCTATAAAAAGGGCCTTCCCCCACCACTCACTCTCACTTCGACGCCAGCCAAGGGCGAGAGAGCACCCTTTGCACCACCAGAGTCAGCCGACCCCAAGCACTTCACCTGGACATGATGGGGAGACACAACTCCAAGATCTAGCAGCCGACCATCCATCTCCTCAACACAACTACAAGCAGCCTGCCTCTTCACTTCAAGAACATCATCCGTAAAATAAGCTGAGTATAACTCGCTCACTGCCAATTTTTAAATAAATTCTAAAAAAGCTATCTAAAAATTCATAATGGCCAATAGTTATATTTTAATATATAAGTTAATATTTTAAATATGTTCTGATTTTTCTAAGATAACCCAACATTGATACAAATATGTGAGTCAAGCAATATTTTTTATATCCTTTTTATATCACAGCCATGCAAAATCTAAAATTATATCTTTTCTTCAATATAAGTCAATTATTTCCAACTCTATTTTATTTATAATGAACCTTTCTCCTGGTATATAATATGGTCTCAACACATAAAAGGACAGATGGTAAGAAATGATTCTAATAATATATTTCTCATGCTTTTTCTTTCAGGAAATTTATTAAATTAATTTAATTATTAAAATGGTTTTATTCATAAATCCGTATGTGGTGAGTTTGGTAAATTTAAATGAACCCTGAGATATAAAGAAAATATAATAAAACATTTTCAAAATAAAATTTTCCTACATTAACTTATAAATATAATTCAATTTTCTTTTTCTTACCCAACCAAAACACCACATATTGGCGCCCAACGTGGGGCGATCCACTAAACCTGTCTTCGAAATCCTGAACAGGTTGAGTCGCGTAATCATTCCCGTAAGCTTTGTATTGCAGCGCTGCAGCCTAGAGAAGAGTTGCAGTAGGCGCGCGCGTGTTTTAAAACCAGAATTAAAATTTTTATTTTTTATTTTTATGTTTTCAGATTTTAAAATTGGGACCATATATTTAAAAAAGTGTGTTTTAAGGTTCAAAACATAAATTGGTATGAAAAATAAAATTTTTTGAGTGATATTAAATTTTTAGCAAATATTTTATTTTTGGCTGTGATATTTGTTAAATCATTTTTATTTAAGTTTTTATATACTTGTTCTGTCAGCTTGACAATTTTGCTACGACTACACATACCAATTCGCTACTACCAGCCGTAATTTTTGTTATATTTTGACGAAACTCGGTATTCGTAGTGGTAATCTACAGAGAAAAATGGGTTGTAAAAATAAACTAAATTGGTTCATTTGGAGGGGGGGGGGGTTACTCCGGACTCAAATTACAAATATACTCATACCGGTCGTAATTTCTGCTGTATTGTAACAAAACGCGGTATACGTCATGGGTAACTCATGAGAAAGAAGTGTTGTAAAAATGAGCTAAATCAGTCTATCGGAAAGAGGGGTTTCCTTTGTACTATATTTCAATAGAATTAGCCCGCCAGACACAGGTTCGCAATGCCTCCGCAAGGAGCGCTTTCTACCACTAGTGGGACTGTATCCAGTTCCTGCGTCAGATCAAAAAACAAAAATATGAAGTTTGTGTTTATCAATTAGTGTAGTACCATGTATAAGCATAATTCTGGAAGCAAATTAATTACAAAGTTAATAATTGAACAGTTACTCATTACAAAATTAAAAGAGAACTATTCATGTTTTTATTTTATTTATATAGAATATTTTAAGCAAATTATTCAGGAATGCAGTCTACACTACCCAAATTCTGAGGAAAGTGCTTAGTTATGCAGCTCCTGCGTGATGGCCTTTTTATCTATGAGATAAACCGATGGCCACAGGGAATAGCTTATTAAGTTCAAAATCTTAAGTTTTCAGGGCAGTTCTTTAACAGAGAGAAAACACTATTTTACGAGATGCAAAGAAACCCACGTCTCAGTAAGCCTCTAAAGATATGAGTATGTGCCATTTTTGAACTATACACAAGTATTAGGAGATAATCATAATGCACTTAACTCATTTTGCCCATTTTTTGACTTACTTATTCCCTGTGACTGTCGAAATATATACTGTTATAATGTACTGATATAAAACTGTTACCTTTCTTTATAGCATCTACAGTTTTTAAACCCCATCCTCTACTTTCTGTTTTAAAAGGAACCAGGCGAGGGTAATTTTTTTTTTCAAAGTTTTGGTTGCAGCAATTTTCTCCAGCAGGACAAACTTGAGGGTCACATTCGACACTCAATAACCTTTTAAAAAAGAAAGTTGCTTTAAAACACAAATATTAAGGTATCCTAAATGCATGTCTTAGATTTAGAACGATGAGTAGAATCATATATGTAAACAAATTAAAAAAAAAAATGATTAAAGATAAATATTGCAACTTATCATATTATTTGCCATTATCACAAGATATATTTGGAATTTCAATAATCATATAATATGCTTATAGTTCCTGAAGTTAGAAGTGAATACTTAAATCTTAATTCATATTAAAAATCATAGAAAACTTTCATAAAAACAAACAATATACAATTACAGCACATTACATCCTACACTAAAAACATGATGCATACAGTAGACACCCAAGGGCTATCAGGGTTCCAGTTCACCTAGAGGCAGGGCATTTTTAATAATAGCAACTGTTGATTAAGAAAAAGGATAAATAATTCTCAAAGGTGGAACAGCATCTGTGGATGGATGTGTGGCTGTGGCTTAACTGGATCTACATTGCAGACCTGAGGTGTTTGGTCAAATCCCTAGCAACTTGTGAGAACAAAATGAAACGCTTAGTTCCAACAGTAATTTATGAGAGGCCTCTCTGAATATTCTTCAACCTTAACCTTTAGGAAAATGATAAATAAATGAAAAATCAGAGGAGGTGAAGACTATGGGTAACAACACGAACAGGAACTTTTACAGCCATTTTATATAATTGAAAGATGCTATAATGTTATAAGTTCAAATTAAAATATTCTGATAATAATTCAAATTGCCGTTTAGAAAACAAAACTTAACTTTGCAAACAATGTAGACCGTTCGAGGAAGTCTCTTTCTCACACTGATTATGAAAATTGATTAATTATATAATTTAGATAGTTTTGAATTTGTATTCAAATATAACATTCAAATAATAAACGTTAAGTTAAATTCCTGGATTTAAATTGTAATTTATGATATTGTGAAGTTGAGGGAATCCCAATTCTGCAGAAGGTTCTAAGTAAATTTAAGTTTGCTTAAACCCATATAATAACTTAATCAGACATTTTCCAGAAATATAAGAAAAGTGAGTTTTTTTGTGATCAATAATCCATGTTATACATATATACAGGGTGGCCCAGGTAAGCGGGCCACAAGATAAATAACTACTAAAGGGTTGGAGATATGAACATTTTTCAAAAAAGCAAAGTTTTAGGTCCCGTTGAGACCTACAAAAAGGTGTCCTGGGATATAAGAAAATTACCCTTCTAAGGGCTCAAATAGAAAAATTGGGACTTTAGGCAGAAGTGTCATTTAATATTAAAAATTGCATTTATTGAAACAAACAAAAAAATTAACTTCTGATTTTGTAAATATGAAGACAGGTGAAAAGTTAAACTCTTATTTTGCAGAAAGTGCTCAAATATCCCTCCACCATTAACGAGACTCTCGAGCACTGCTGAACAGTTGACCTCTGAGTTGACCAGATGAAGTAGCATGCCGAGCGTTATGTATGCGCCCAATGATGTGCATTATGACGAACTGAGATCTGATTTAGTCATTATCTCTTAATCCTCAAACCACCTTTTATTAATTCTATTCTTCCTCACAGTACAATCCATGTCAACAGGCCATAAGAAACACCAACTCTTTTATTATTTGTAAACTGAAATTTTGACGACTCTTCTGCCTAAAGCCCCAATTTTTATTATTTTCTTCCTTAGTTTACACTAAAGGGAATCGTTTTGTTGATTGCTGAACACATTCTCCTAAGCTAAATTACCCCTCAATGAACAAAAATACTACTTGAATAAATTAAAGTGCCTTTTTTTTTTAGAATTTCAGATGAGGAATACATGCAAATAAAAACGTATTTTTACAGAGAACCACGTGACACATCAAAAACCCGTTTACATGATTCTTCCTTGTTTGTTTAGTAATTTTAAAAAATGTATTGCAACATATGGGTAAGGAGGAAACCCTTCCCTTTAAAGGTCTTTTTGAGCCCTTAGAAGGATAATTTTCTTATATCCGAGCACACATTTTTATATGTCTCAACAAGACCTACAACTTTGCTCTTTGAAAAATTTATTTATTGAAGAATATATTTATATACGTATACATATTTACATATATTTCTTCTTTTTTTTTTTTTTCATTTTAAAGACATTTTATTATGAAAGAATGATGACTAATAATGTATGTATTATTCAACACTGGCGAAATGTATATAAAAAAAGAAGAGTTGTGTGTTCTTACCTATTAATACAGTCAGAATCTGGTCCACAGGGATCAGTTTCAGTTGGATCACATTCACAAGTTTGGGCCACATTTTCCTTTGAATCTACATTCTTATTTACATTTCCAACTATCCGGTTAGATTGAATTTTAACATATTTAGGAGGTTTCTGAAATTAAAAACTTAATAGACATCTTTTTGTAATCAAACACTCTGGTAATATAAGAAGTAAAATTATAGAATGTTTAGAAAAAACAATAAAGAAATTACCCGTCCTAATGACACGGCCATCATAACCTATATACCGGGCTATAGCATGTACACCTCAAATACATCAATATACAAGCCTCCTCCGAGCCATGATGGATATGGAGCGAATAAATACATTTTTTTTCTAGTACTTAATTTATATATGTTTTTTGTGTATATTTTCCCCTTATCTCCAAAATCAAAATAGCATGGTAATTTAGCCAATGGCCATAGCCACATTGAATGCACCGGTTCCCATAGATCACCGAAGTTAAGCAACGTCGGGCGTGGCCAGTACCTGAATGGGTGACCGACCACGTGCTGTTGGCATTATAGAAAAGGGTGGCAACCTGTAGATAGCCTGGCGTTAATAGCGAAATTGTTGATACGCCGTTAAACACACACAAAAAAAAAAAAAAAAAAAGTATGGTAATTTAAAAAAAAAATGTTCTATTCATTGGAACTTTATCTTTTAAAAAGTTTCCCTATAATTCTAATATATGGTGTAATTTGGAAACCAACACTTGCGGAACTTCAAAGTTTTCTCCACTGGTGGAAATTTAACCTTCCTAGGACTGGGTGGATTGCAAAACGTTAAGGACTGAGAGGGGTGCGCTCCCACCCCAACTTTTCAATTTCAGTTTTAAATACTATACCTCAATTAATACTTTTTTCTTTAATGTATTTAATATTTAGGTATATCATAGATTAAAATAAAGTAAAAATAAATATAAAAATTATGATTTTATATTTATTAATAAATTGTAAAATAAATGTGTGCATTTTCATCATAAAAATTATTGGTTTAAAAAAAAAGTAATAGTAATAAAATAAATTTACTTCTATATTTATAAAAACATGAAAGCAAAAAAATATATAATTAAAAAATTTTAATTTTTAACATTTATACAATTTATACATACTGGATTTTTTTTTTGTATGTTTTGGACACATAAATTGTCTACAAAGACAAGGTATGGTTGGGATTCGGCTAGGAGAAAAAAAATGTCAGAACTTCAGGAAGAAATCTGTATTGGACGTTTCGGCTACACATTGGCAGCCTTCTTCAGCTAAAAAATATATACAACTTATAAGTAAAAAAAGGCAGAAATGAGCGTAGTATATACATCATGATGTATGTACTACGCTCATTTCTGTCTTTTTTTACTTATAAGTTGTATATATTTTTTAGCTGAAGAAGGCTGCCAATGTGCAGCCAAAACGTCCAATACAGATTTCTTCCTGAAGGTCTGACTTTTTTTCTCCTAGCCGAATCCCAACCATACCTTGTCTTCGTATCACTGCAACGGCTAACTATCTCCATCTCCACTATAAATTGTCTACAGTTATTACACAAATTTTTTTACTTTGGTATCGATTTTTTGAGGACACAAGTACCTTCTTCTCCTACTTTTGGGTCTAGCTGCTGTAGGAGTGGATGTTGAAGGCTTGGGTTCTTGATTTTCTTCGATGTTGAAAGAAATTGAACCACATGAACTCCATGTATTTAAATGATTAAGTTAATGTTACTCATTTGATTTACTACCAAGAAAAAGTAATTTGAAAGCTTTTAAAAAAAAAAAAAAAAAAAAAAAAAAAAGTTTATTTACACTTAACTAAATTAGGTCACACTAACGACTGCGTGGGGTGCCAGCGCACCCCAGGCCTGTTTTTAGTCGTATTTGTTCAAATAACATGAAGATCATTTAGTTTTTTTCTATTTATTTTTTAATCCTTTGGATATAGACATTTGCAGAAGAAAACTCCTAGAAGGACTCATGGATATCTATATATAAACACCTACACACACATACATACATACACCTTTATATACATATATATATATATATATATATATATATATATATATATATATATATATATATATATATATAAAGGTGTATGTATGTATGTATGTGTGTGTAGGTGTTTATATATGTATGTCTGAAAGTGTATAGGTATGTAGGTTGGTTTGTAACATGGGTATATAATAATGAAAATTATATAGAGATATTGGATATGTATAATAAGATAAGTAGACTGGACATGAACAATTTTTAATATATGGGATTAGAGATAGAATCTTATGATAGTGTAAAATGGTGGAAAGTTGTGGCCACATGGTCTGGGGTAACTCCAAGTGTTTAAAAATGTAGAAAAGTTTTAGTTACAGAAGATGGACAAGCCCATAGATTTAAAGTGATGATAAGCCCTTGTGGAAATAGGGTGAGTATATGTGGACATAATAAAGAAGGTAATATAAGTTAAGGAGATTTTTTAAGAAATTTTACATTGTATGGATAAAGGGGGTAATTTTTAATGTAATTCAATACATGGCGCTAATGACCTAGATGTAGATGCGCCGTAAAAAAAAAAAAAAAAAAAAAAAAAAAAAAAAAAAAAAAAAAAGTACACATGGAAAGTACACATGGAATTCAATACATGTAATGTGTTTTTCTTCTAGTTTAATGAGGATGGCCCTGAGGCCGAAACGTCAAATGAGGAAATGTAATTAGTTCATTAATAAAATTGGCTGAGGTGAAGATCATAAATAAAGTATAGTGGAAATAATTTACACCTCAGAAAATCCTTGTGGATAATCCCTAACATGTCAATATATATATATATATATATATATATATATATATATATATATATATATACATATATATATATATATATATTTTATATATATATATATATATATTATATATATATATATATATATATATATATATATATATATATAATATATGTACATGTGTGTATTGAGAGAAGCTACATAATATATTGCACTAAGAAAAAATAATACTTTCTAAAATAATTACCATTGAAATTCGGGAAGTGGCTTCTCGGTTTGCTCTTTCTTCAGTCCATTTAACAAAAGCAGCAGAGGCTTCATGAACCCCTCTTGTAAAAAGTTCATCGACTCGTGTCTTACTGACTATTTTACATCCATCCTTCAAAAAACAAAAAATAGTTGAGGAAACAAATACAAGGAATAATCTGTTCAATAAGATAAAATAAAACCTCAAATAATATAATATATTACTTAATAACTAGCTTGTATGCAAAATCAAGAATCATTTTCTCAAATTTAAGAAAGTAAAATAAATCAGTATTTTGTATTTCATAAACCTTTATGCAAGTCCTTAAGTATATAATATTTTTTTTTTCAAAAACTAAATGATGATTAATAACTATTTAACTACATGACAAATTGTTTATACTTTCTCCTTATATTGAATGAACATTTAAAAACAAACTTATTAGGTAAAAGATTAAACAAAATTCCCTTCTAGCAATTTAACAAGTTTAATGGTTTCATTCCTTGTTTAGAATAATAATACTAACTCCATCATGATAAAGGAACACCCTTCCTCTGTTGACCCAATAATAATCATGGGAGCCAAAGAACTCCACAGCAAACTCTCCCATGGAATGTGGTAATTGATTGATGTTTTCTGGTACCTCTTGAGGAAACAGGATACGGGCAGGCCACCACCTAATGAATAGAAAGTTTTAATGCTTCCAAAATTACAGTTACTTTTTTTTTTTTTTTTTTTTTTTTTTTTTTTTTTTTTTTTTTTTTTTTTTTTTGTTTGGTGCTAAGGTCAATAGCACCAGTTACAGTTAATAAAATAAAATGTATTATTGTTGACACGACTAGAACATGTGCAAATACAAGTTATAGCTTTACTAGTTCTATGTACAAACTATTCCTTTGATATTGCTAATCTGTTACTGATTTGAGAAGGCAGATATTGTCGGGGTTTGGTCGTGTGGTATCTTCATAAAATTACATTTTTATAAGGTGTGTTTTATTTTTGCCAAAGTTTTGGCTTAAAAATCCAGCCTTCGTCAGGGTGATGAGACGAAGAACTATGCCTCATGGATGTACATTAATTTCAGAATCAAGAAATTCCCCTACAAGTGACCCATATTCAGAAATGATTACACATCAACTGAGGCATTTCTCTCCTTCACATCACCCTCATGAAGGCTTCAATTTCAAGCCAAAACTTTAGCAAAACTAAAACACATTTTCTTATAAAAAAAGGAAATTTATTAAGATACTACACCTAAATCTCGACAATATCTACCTACACAATCTAATTGGTCAACGATCTTCTCTCAATAGCTACTAATTTTAGAAAAGTGCACAGATGATGAGTTCATAAAAGTCCGTCATGCAGGAGCTGCATAACTAAGCACTTTCCCCAGAATTTGGGTAGTGTAGATTGCTTTGCAGAACAATTTGCTTAAAATATCCTACATAAATAAAATAAAAACATGAATAGTTCTCTTTTAAATTTGTAATGAGTAACTGATCAATTAATAATTTGCTTCCAGAGTTATGTTTACACATGGTACCTATTACACTTCGTAATAAATACAAAAAACCTCATATTATCGTATTTTGATCTAACGCAGGAACAGGATACAGTCACTCTAGTGGTAGAAAGCGCTCCTTGCGGCGGCTTTGTGAACCTACGTCAGACGGGCTTTTCTATTGAAATATATTACAAATTAAACCCCCGCTTTCCGATTGACTGATTCAGCTCATTTCTACAACACTTCTTTCTCATGAGTTACCCACGACGTATACCGCGTTTCGTTACAATACAGCAGAAATTACGACCGGTATGAGTATATTAAGAATTTGGGTCAGGAGTAAACCCCCCCCTTCTAATGAACCGATTTAGTTTATTTTTACAACACATATTTACCTGTAGATTACCACTACGAATACCGAGTTTCGTCGAAATATACAAAAAATCACGGCAGGTAGTGGCGAATTGGTATTGTGGGTCCGGAGTAAACCCCCCCTCCTAATGAACCGATTTAGTTCATTTTTACAACACATATTTACCTGTGGATTACCACTACGAATACCGAGTTTCGTCAAAATATACCAAAAATCACGGCTGGTAGTGGCGAATTGGTATTGTGGGTCCGGAGTAAACCCCCCCTTCTAATGAACCGATTTAGTTCATTTTTATATCTCACTTTTCTCTCTATATTACCACTACGAATACCAAGTTTCGTTGAAATATAACAAATATTACGGCTCACATAGTCAAATTAGTGTTTTGGGTTCGGGGTAAACCCCCCCTTCCGGTGGACCGACTTTGGTGGTTAACGAACTCGTTCAATCGTTTGCTAATTGAATGCTATATACCAAGTTTCGTGACGAAAAAACAAAAACTCTGGCCGCTATCGTGTTAACAGACACATATATATATATATATATATATATATATATATATATATATATATATATATATGCATATATATATATATATATAGATATATATAAATTTTAACGGGGGTCATTTTCGGTGCCTACTAGGTAGGATCGATAAAGATCTGAAGAAATTTTTCAAAAATTCCGCCATGAGTCCAACCTCAATAGCTACTTTCCTTCGGAGGAAAGTGCTAAAAAGACATTGTCCAGCACAAGTAATTAATCAACATTAATTGACAAGACTTACTTTATAAGATTATAGTTAGGTATCTTCATGATTTTGATGAAGGGAGTAAACTTAAATTTTTATATTATATTATATTCGATAAAAAAGGATCTTAAGAAGGCCACACACTTTCCACTTAGGACTAACTAAATAACTATATGAAAAAACTTAGGGCCAGCAAGGGGAGCTTTGCTCCCTAATCCATCTGCTTTGAGACTACTACCAAAATTCATACCAAATTTGATATTTATAATATTGTAAGATCCTAACCAGGAATGTATCCTTCCATTTTTTGAAAGAAAATTGATGTTGGTGAGTTTTGGACTTCGGGAAATATTAGAAAAATTATAATTGTCCTTAATGGGAAATAATTGAGATCATGGATAGGTCTCAATGAATAATAATACTTTGCTCCATGTTATATTCATGAAGATATGAAGAGCACCGCAACCACACTGATATTCAAAGCACAACATTTCATTTTATGTATAATTTAAATTAAAAGTGAAGGAAAAAAAACAGGTTGGGCAATCCCTCCTCTTGGTAGTTCTAGGTTTAATTCTGCCCATAATGAGTCCAAAGAACCCTATAATAAAATGGGGAAAGAAAGTGTATTAACAGAGGCCGATAATGCAAACACACAGTAGACTGCAGGCTAGGCATAGTCAGCCTAAATAATAACTGCTCCTATATAGCAGCTCTGTCGAATTCGACTCAATGGGTTAATAATACAATCAGTTTCAAAAGTTTATTCGACATAATGTTTTTGTTAATAAAATTTTATTTTACTTTTTCCACAATATTTTAACAGTGACACAAAGTCACACACAATTATTATAAATATATTTAATATTTTATAGGGGCGAGGTTAGCTCAGTTGTAGAGCACTCGACTAATAGGCTGGAGGACCTGAATTCAAAATTCATAAAATGAAGATTTTATCTTCTTTTTAGTCTTATCTTCTATTGTGTTGTTGGAGGGTTGGATTCAGAGTCTCAAATCCACCCCCTAGACCCACGTAGCCTTTAATTAATTTATTAATAGATACCTACCTATTAGGCAGAAGTGCCTAGTAGCTCCTGGCAATTATTTAAAAATTTCAGCTTCACAAACTATGAATTTGTTTAAAAATAATGATAACCACCATAATAAATAATTGACTAAGTGCTTACCTATATGTTCCTAATTTAACCCACACTATTTCTCCGAATAGTGGATAGCGGCCAGTTTCGCAATCTTCACAAATGAATGGACCTTCAGGAGGTGAAATTTTAAGGCAATCAGCATGAAAACTATTCGGACACAAGTCACAACAGAGTAATGTACCACCTGAAATTAAAAAGAAGCTACACATAAAGGAGCTGCATTACTAAGCGTATTCCTCAACAAGATTTAATTAGTTTCGGTCGCATTACACAAGAATATGTTAAAAATAACTGACATAAATAAAAAAATAAGATATATATATATATATATATATATATATATATATATATATATATATATATATATATCATTTCCAAGTCTATTTGAACCTTTTCCATGTCAACTGAAACCTTTTACAAATCAAATGCAACCCTTTCCAATTCAAATGTAACCCTTTCCAAATGAGTTGAAACCCCTTCCAAAACAAATGTAACGCTTTACACCCTTTTTATTTCAATTGTAACCGTTTCCATTTCAAATGTAACCCTTGAAATTTCTTGCTATATTATTTTTATTTTTTAATATTTTTATTTAATTTCAAAACATTAAAAATTATTGGGACAAAACATTAAACAAATGAAAATGAAATGAATACAATTTTTGAAAATCAATGATTTTTCAGTCATAATGAAGGGTGTTAAAAAAAAATAAAAATAAAAAATTTGCTAATGACCTAAAAGTCCTAATTTATTTTCAATTTTTTAAAAATCTATATTCATACTTTATTCTTACAAGCAAGAATCATTACATCAAAAATCATTAGCAAAACTTTTATTTAAAAATGTCAAGAGAATTTTTATAAAAAAATTCTAGCCTAAAGAAATTCAAATAAAATTTTTAAATAACTATTTGAAAACAATTTTATTGATAGAATTCTGATTTAACTGTTAAAAAAAATTTTTTTTTTTTCAAAATTGTGATTGTGAACACATTCGGTCCCTGAAATTTTCAAGGGTGACAATTGAAATGGAAACGGTTACAATTGAAATAAAAAGGGTGACAATTGTGTTTTAAAGCGTTACACGTGTTTTGGAAAGGGTTTCAACTCATTTGGAAAGGGTTACATTTGAATTGGAAAGGGTTTCTGATGACTTGGAAACGGTGACATTTGATTTGGAAAAGGTTACAGTTGACTTGGAAATGCTATATATAACATATAGTTTTACTCCTTAATATTTGTAATGAACCCCTGACTCAATTTTTTTTATTTAATTATGTTCTGGAGTAATACCAAACTTCCTGGCCTTACGATGTCAGGGTGTCTACTACTTTCGTGAAAGTCAATTTCGTGACTTGAAATGCAAATTTCGTGCCCATTAAAAAGAAAATAATTTCACTTAAAAAGAGAAAGCCTTATGCTTTAGCTTAAAATTATTTATAAGTTAAAAGGATTACTGTGATATCTATAAACTCACAATTGTATATACATTTAAAACAATTAATAAAACTGTATAAAATATACATCATATCATCCCTGCCATGTCAAAATATCGAATATGCAAAATCTCGGTTTTTTCTCAAGATTCGGTACTTTGCTCTTGGATTGCGGGCTATACGGCTTGTCGCAAATTGTCGCAACTCTAACCCTTTATAGAATAGCCTTTAATGCCTTAAATAAAGTATCGAATAAGACCATTTTTGAACATATTATTTCGTCAATGGTTAAAATATGTTTGTTCCTATTGTGCTCCGATTTGCATATTCGTTAGTTTGACATGGCAGGGACGATGTGTTAAAGAGGATAGTTACATTAATTTTAAAAGTGAAGAAACGATGACTCTAGAATGACTACTCAAAAATATTAAGCAATTCAAAATTTCTAAATAAATATTTATTGTCAATTAAGGCCCAGCGCACACAGTGCGACTCCGTTGCAAACCAGTTGCGTCTGAAACCAGTTTGCAACTGAAACAAAACTTCTGTCTGCACACGGGTGTACTGGCAAAGGGCTAGAAGTAAATCAGTTACCCCTATGATGCATTAAAAGTGGAATGTTTATTTAGTGCTGTATGTGTTTGTTTTTAAGGCCTTGGTTTGGCCGTGTGAGCTTACTATGCCAGACTCAGACAAAGAAGATGTTGGGGTCATTTTGTCTCAAATCAACACACTTTTATGACATTTTTTCCCTCCCCATCTCTGAATATGATGGCATTTGGTACATGGGTTACCTTCACAAAGACTAGGAAAAACACCAAATCTCAGCTTAATGTCTCAAACGGTTTCCCAAATACATCCATGTAAAGTTATCAAGAAATGGTCAAAATCTTGCTGCGGCAAAATATATAACTCCACTCCTGTTCACGGTAGAAACACGATGGTGTCAATTTTTAGTTCTTTATGTGCCCTTTAAAATGGCATGTAACACATAAGCTGTACTTTTGTACCATTCGGTGATGTATTATGTACTATGAATCCAAACAAAAAAGTCCGACTCGCAGGAACTGCGTCATCTTAGCGCGGTTCCAGTTTTTTTTTTGTTTTTTTTTTTTTTTTTACGGCACATCTACATCTAGGTCATTAGCGCCGACATCCAGGGTGTAGCGAGGAATTTCACCAGCGAGCCGTGGGATGATAAAATTCCTGCCGGAGGTTGGGAATCGAACCCACCATCTCCCGCTTATGAATCCAAGGCGCTAGCCATTAGACCACGGGAGACCCCGGTTCCTGTTCATATCCCTATTCTCATTTGAAAAGCATAGAATAGAAACAGATAATATTTTCCTCGGCCTTTGTTCAAAGGGTTTTATGGCTGGCTATACCTGGGGTCAGGTCCGCAAGACCCTAGAATCCTCTTCTACCGATACTTCATTTCATACGTTTCAATGAATTGGAAAATATCAAATATTTTCACACATTCCTGTGTTCTTTTACTATAGTAATAATTTTACAGATAAAATCAATTAAAAAATAAAATAAAAAAACCAACAGCATAAAGGCAATTGAAAATATTCAAAAGACGTCAACGAATCTTTTTCTCTTGGCAAGCTATATTTCTAACAATGAATTGTTTTTCTTATTTTGCCTAATCTGTTTTATTGTAAAATACATTATCCAACTATAAGCAATTAAAAAATAACAAGGAATAAAAACAGACAAAAAGAACAGTTCGAATAAGCAAAATCAATTACTTTAATGTTTTAAGCACTTATTTCTCCGATTGACATCGCCTAATCAAAACTTTCATCAGAACCTTTTTTGTAGAGCATTTAGTAAGCTTTCTAATGGTATTCTTTCGTTTACCAAATTCTTAACCTTTTTCGAGATATTAAGGAAAATATACAAAGTTACCAAAACTTTTTATGTCTGTTAATAAAATATTTTATTCTAACCCTTCCTTAACTCCAAACGTAACCAAAATTTCAACATATTAGTTTTAATGAAAGTAGAACATGCAGAAAATGTTTCAACTGAATCCCATGATTCTAAGTAGCCAAATTAAAAACGGTATTCAAAAACTATTTTTCCAATTTTCTCGAAAACGGTTAAAGCTATCGCCTTGAAAATGGTTTCATTCGTTTTCCTAGCCCAAGAAGCCTATAAAAAGAGTACTTACAAGCTTATGAACTCAAAAACGTAAGCGTTACGATTTTTTCTGCGCGAATTTCGCCCCAAACTCCATCTTCCAGTGGGCGGATTTTGCTGGTTAACGAACTTGACCTTTCATATTGGACGACTGATTTTTGTACCAAATTTCATCAAAATCGGACCATTCGTCTTCGAGCTAGAGAGCGAACAGACAAATATATATATATATATATATATATATATATATATATATATATATATATATATATATATAAATATATACATATATATATAAATATATACAAATTTGAACCACCGTTATTTTCGGTCTCTAGGGGTTCTGAAACGCGAAATTTTCTTGTCGGCACTTCCGGATTGTTTCATTGTATCAACCTTATAAGCGGGGTTCCTCCCTATGGGGGAGGGAGGAACCGCGCTAAAACTCCAACAGGGAGTATTTACTTCCTATCCGGAGATGACATTTTTAGAAGCAATGGAATGTTATTCCAGTACCTCTAACACATTTCTTTAAAATTTCCAACCACTTTCATAGTTTAACATTTATAAATAGGAAAATTGCTGATAATATTTACGTTTTATTTAAGCTGCCAGCCACCTAAAATATGTTGAGTAAAATGTCATTTATTTTTAGACAAATTTTCTAAATTGAACTAATTACAACAAATTATTGATGTAAACAATTTGTTTTTAAATAAGCTTTGTAATTAAGGTAATAAAATTGAAGGGGTCTCCCGTGGTCTAGTGGCTAGCACCTTAGATTCATAAGCGGGAGATGGTGGGTTCGATCCCCACCGGCGGCAGGAATTTTCTCATCCCACGGCTCGTTGGGAGAATTCCTCGCTGCACCCTGGATGAACCTAGACGTCGATGCGCCGTAAAAAGAAAAATAAAATATACCAGAGCCATTGATCAACGTTTAGGAAGAACTCGTCTGATAGACATGAAGGTACGAATGATTCTCACATTGAAAACTTGTAAGCATTCAAGAAAACTGTGTGCGTGCAACTGGAGTTGCAAAACAGACTCAGCGTGTGCCCTGGGCCTAAAGTGTACTCAATTTCAATATTTAAGTCTCCATGACAACCTCTGAAAATGAATAAATTTAAATTTTAATGCCCATTTTTATTTACTAAGAAGTTTAGGACGGGTTATCTACAGATTACCATCCTTTTCTATCCAGGATAGGGCCGATGCCTTTTCTTTTTTCTAAAGAAAAGCCACCACCCCATAGTAGTAATCGAACCCACAACCTTTGGCAAGGAGTGTTAAATGCTCACGCCTTAACAATCACGACCCACTGGCCCTCCGAATATGAATAAAGAACAACGAATTTTATTTTTGAATATGAATTAGGAACAATAAAAATACATGTAAATAATGAATGCCTTCAAAGCAATCATTTTTTGGAAGTCTCATTTTTTTCTTC
The DNA here is from genome assembly GCA_946811695.1 of Gonocerus acuteangulatus. NCBI lineage: Eukaryota > Metazoa > Arthropoda > Insecta > Hemiptera > Coreidae > Gonocerus > Gonocerus acuteangulatus. The sequence continues at coordinate 112,013,870 of OX328123.1, read as the reverse complement.
GCAGCATCAGAGAATAGTTCAGAGATTAGGGGGAGAGGGTGTCATTGAGCCACGGGGCAATTGAACCAGTCTACTTAAAAAATTGAAAAAGTTAAAAAAATGAATCATCCTCTTAAAATTAAATGCCGAAAATTTGGAACCATTGTGGTAAATACATTTTCGAAAACTCCGATTTTTTTTTTGGTATGCAAACTTTCTTTTCGACTTGCAACAAATTATTTAATACTGTTTACATTTTTTTAATAAAATGATAAAATTCCCATTGTAATAGTTTCATATACTCATACTTTATAATTCCCAACTTCATTAATAATAAAATAATATTGTATTTATTTTTCATTTACTAATAATTACAATAAAGTCATAACATGTAAGGGGTCAATTGAATCATCTATCCCGGGGTCAGTTGAGCCACGGAGAGCATTGGACATGCGCATCTTTGCTTTAAGTTAAAAATGTCTTCAAAATAATATCAACCTATTAAAAACTAAGGCAAACAGAGAAAAAAAACAACAATTAAAACTGAGGTAAACAAAGATAAAAGTATTCACACGGCGTCTTCAAATCCCACTAGGAACTATTTATAACAACAAAAACTTTTTTTCTAATTTTACTTGTCCTGTTATGTTGAGAAATGCATTTTCCTACTATAAGTAATTACAAAAATAACAAAAAATGAAAACAGACAAAAAGAAACTTTTAAATAAACGAAACCAGCTACTTCAAAGTTTTAAGGACTTATTTTTCGAAATGTGTGGGGTCTCATTGCTTTAGAACTTTTTTGTAGATAATTTAGTAAGCTACCACAATTTCCGCTTACCACAATTTCCCAACCGTTTTCGAGATATTAAGGAGAATACAACGTCGGGCGTGGTCAGTACCTGAATGGGTGACCGACCACGTCCTGTTGGCATTATAAAAAGGTGGCAACCTGTATATAGCCCGGCGCTAATGGCAAAGTTGTAGATACGCCGTAAACAAAAAAAATAAATAAAAAAAAATAATAATAATTAAGGAGAATAAACGAAGTGCCAAAAACGTTTCATGTCTGTTAATAAAATATTTTATTTAAATCCTCCCTTAACTAAAAACATAACCAAAATGTAAAAATCTTTGCTTGGATAAATTTCTAACACGCGGAAAATATTTGAACTCAATCCCATGATTCTAAGTACCCAAATCAAAAACTTTATTCAACAACTAGTTTTCTACTTTTCTCGAAAATGGTTAAAGATATCGCCTTACAAATGGTTTCACTCGTTTTTGTTCGTCAAGGAACCTATAAAAAGGTGCTTAAAATGGTTCAACCATGATTGCAAACAATTTTATTCCAGGTCAAAGTTCGCAAAAAAGGTTATTCGGATTTTTCAGCGAAGCGATTAGTTTTATGACACAAATATTTATGACAAATTTTAGATCCTGCAATAATCTACAAAACTTGTCTACATATTTTTTGATAACATTAACGAATTCTGCAAAAAGGAGATTCCAAAATTTACTTTAGCTGTATTCTCCATTATAAGCATTATGGTAGCGTTTCTATGTGTCAGGAGATGTTGGGGGGTCCACCATTTCTAAAATGCAGAGTTGGGCGTAATCGTAATCATAATTACGATTACGATTATAATTAAAGGCTCTCGAGATATGATTACAATTACGATTATAATCACAGACTCTGGAAGTATGATTACGATTACGATTATAATCGTAATTATAGCTGTGATTACGATTACACTTGTAATCACAACTAAAAGTATAATTACACTTGTAATCGGAACATTTTTCTGTAATTACAATTGTAATCACAATTTTTTTCTGTAATTACGAATATAATCACAGCTGTTTCTGTGATTACACTTGGAATTGCAACTAATTTATCTGCAATTACAACTGTAATCACAATTTTTTCCTATGATTACGGCTGTAATCACAGATGTTTCTGTGATTACCAACGTAATCATAAATGTTTTCTGTAATTACGACTGTAATTACACATTTTCTGTGATTACGAACGTAATCGCACCTTTTTTTCGGTGTTTTCCACTGTACTGACAACTTTGATCTTGAGAATACAGTTTCAAGAAGGGTTGTGAAAAAATTACCAATCGGTAAAAACTGATACTTCAGCATAATTTAGCGCTACCTCATATACCCAGCACTAAATATTAGCGCATAGCGTTGGCAGGGCGCTAATCGTTAATTTATTTATGAAATGTTTAAATATCATCATTAGCATGAGCGTACATAGAAAGTAATGTCGGGAGGGGCTGGGAAAATTTCGAGGGGGGGGGGGCTGAGACCAATTCCGGGGTATGGAATACTAAAAATTTCGAGCCCCTGGAAGTTGCTCAAAGCTGGCCGGAAGTGGACCTGTGCAGACTGGAAAATGTTATAGTTGTAACTATAACTAAAGCTCATGGGCGTATATAAGGGGGGAGGGCTTAGGGGACTGCAAACCTCCCACCCCGAAATTTTGATTTGATGGTAAAAACTTGTCGTAAAACCCTTAAAAATAAATTAAATAATATCACTTAGTTCATAAAAAATATTTTATTTTACGTTTTAGTTGCCTAAAACTATTCCAAGCTCTAAATTTTTGGTATTCCATACCCCGGAATTGGTCTCAGCCAAAATTATTATATCAAATTATTTTCTATATACGCCCTTGCTAAAGCTAATTAGCTATTAGCTACCACGATATTTAAACATTTCATAAATAAATAAACGATTAGCGTCCTGCCGTCGCTATTCGCTGATATTTAGCGCTGGGTATATAAGGTAGCGCTAAATTATGCTGAGGTATCAGTTTTTAGCAATCGGTAATTTTTTCACAACTCTTCTTGAAACTGTATTCACAAGATCAAAGTTGTCAGTACAGTGGAAAACAAGGTGCGATTACGTTCGTAATCACAGAAAATGTGTAATTACAGTCGTAATTACAGAAATCATTTATGATTACGTTGATAATCACAGAAACATCTGTGATTACAGCCGTAATCATAGAAAAAAATTGTGATTACAGTTGTAATTGCAGATAAATTAGTTGCAATTCCAAGTGTAATCACAGAAACAGCTGTGATTATATTCGTAATTACAGAAAAAAATTGTGATTACAGTTGTAATTACAGAAAAATGTTGCAATTACAAGTGTAATTATACTTTCAGTTGTGATTACAGAAAAATGTTGCAATTACAAGTGTAATTATACTTTCAGTTGTGATTACAAGTGTAATCGTAATCACAGCTGTAATTACGATTATAATTGTAATCGTAATCATACTTCCAGAGTCTGTGGTTATAATCGTAATTGTAATAATATCTCGGGAGCCTTTAATTATAATCGTAATCGTAATTATGATTACGATTACGCCCAACTCTGCTAAAATGACGGGTCTGACATTTGATAATATTAAACATGTGTAATTTCTGCTTCTGTGTAACTTGGCTACTGTCGTTTCCCTGTGACCTGACGCCTTAATATCGCTTTTATTCCTGCGAGTCGGACTTTTTTCTCTTCTAGCACTTTAATGGTTTGAGTTAATTGCTTAAAACGTTTGTCTGCATCTGATCTTTAGATATCATTGATATTTAAAGCCTCTCTCCTCCTTTTTGATGCTTTGACGTCTGAAGAAATCATTCCTTTAGTTATTTACTTCTGTCAACAGCTTCCATCACAGAGGAATATACACAACCTTCAGGTATCAAATAATGTTCATGTAAATTTTCAACTAGTCATTCTCTACTAATCCTCTTTAGACTTCAGCATTGCCATAAAAGGTTGAAAGGATCCTTTTCAAGAATTTCAAAAATAAAGCATCTTGATCTACATCTATGTGTTATACAAACAGTCCTGTTCGCGGGAACTGCGTCATCTTAGCGCGGTTCCGTTCATATCCATAGTGTCATTAGTAAAGGAGTAGAAGCAGTTATTGGTCGATTTTGATCTTTCATTCATCTCAAAGAGAAGGAAGTTTTAAGGCACCACAACAGGAAACTAATAGTTATTATATATATATATATATATATATATATATATATATATATTTTAACGGCGCATCGACAAATCTGGGCCATTAGCGCAGGGGTGCAGCGAGGAATTTTCTCAACGAGCCCTGAGATGAGAAAATTACTGTCGCCGGTGGGAATCGAACCCACTATCTCCCGCTTATGAATCTAAGGCGCTAGCCACTAGACCACGGGAAACTGAAAGTATCCTAAACGGAAATGACTTCCCCCATCTTCTCACAGTTCGCCATGGGAAAACACTATTACCAATTTTTTTCTTACCTTATTTTATTAAAATACTAATTTTACTATTACAAGCAATTAAAAAAAAAACAATGACCAATTAAAACAATAAGTAAACAGGGACAAAAACCAGTTGAAAAAAACAAAAATAACAATTTTGAAGTTTTTAGAACCTTTTTTTGGTGTAAACTGTCTCACCTCATACCTCAGTAACGTCACTACAAGGACTTGAGTGAGTCACCATGGAGGTTTGCCTGGAGGAGTAAATACTCGTGCAGTCTCAAAAACCAAGTAAACACAAAAATTGAAGTGAATAAAACAAGTATTTACTATTACTTGCAAGTAAATACTTGTGAGGCAAGTATATCGCAAGGAAACGCCTAAATTATTTTGTGCTCTAGCCGCTGGGGCCTGGGATATCACGGCCATCTTGGTGTCAGATCGTTCGTCCTTTTATTGGCTACCCAGCCGTGCTACTGATAGGTCATCATTGCTGCTCATCATATTGGCAGCACAGGTGGTTTTAACAGTAAAACAATTGAGATTAATCGCCAAATCTGTGAAGTTCATGGGCACGATGTGATCACTAAAGGTGGAGAGCCAATGGGGCATTAGTGGAAGAACAAGTATTGTGACCGGGCATACATAACTTTAAGGCAGGTGAGCCCTAGCTCGGTGGCGGTCACTCCACCGGATTGTACACAGTTTTAGTGGAAAAAGATTAATTCCAGAAACTTCCCTGAATTTAGCTCTTTGGCGGGAAATCTTTGAATAAAAAAAATTCGTGACTTTTTCGTGCCCTATTTTTCATTTCGTGACTTTTTCGTGCAGTAGACACCCTGGATGTCCAAAAGTTTTGTTTTTTTTTCACCAAAAATCTTGGTATATAGCATTCATATAACTAACAATTGGACAAGTTTGTTTACCATCAAAATCGGTCTGGAGGGGAGGGGGGTTCATCCGGATACAAATGAGATGATGACAAATACTAATATGACCCTAGTGGTCAAAATGTTTGCTATATTGTAACAAAACTCGGCATAAGTTGAGCGTATCTAAAAAGAAAGTTGTATTGTACAATATAGAGTTTCGTTGTAATATAACACAAATGTTGATATAAGAGGCATATTAACAGTCGTTTGGGTCCAGAGTAAACCCTGAAAAAAGTCACAGAGGGCCAACTTTCATGAACACTGTGACTGAGACATTACTATGGTGCTGTTTTGGGCTAAAACATCACAAACAAGCAACTATTTGTAAGCAGAGGCATTATAGTGATATAGAAGCTATCAATTGTATTCCTACAAATCTGTTTTTTTTCTTCATATTACTTTACAAACAGCACATAACTTGAAGATAATATTCCTTATTGGCCAAACGTCCTTCTGGAAAGAACACCATGATGCACTGTGCCACTGTAATAGAATAAAACAGTGAGCCAACTGTTCACTTTTACTGAACTTGATGTCCTTCCTTCAGTTTTTTGGCTTCTTCCATTGGTAGAATTGAGCTTTTTTTTGCCATCATAACCATATGTTTGTTCACGAGTTACAACCTTTTGATTGTGATCGTGGTTGAATTCATTCCACAGCTAAGGAGCAATGTTTAAGAAATGGTTCTTTCGGTCAAAATTTAGCGATTTCGGAACACATTTCGCAGCATGTCCAAACCATGGGAAAAAATTACATAGCATGAGCCAACAACAGTGATTCAACAATCCGCCGTAAATATTTTCTTTATTGTTTCAACGTTTTCATCAGTTTTTGATGTGCTGGGGCTTCCGGAGGAAAATTACTTGATGGAAAATTTGTAATGAACCTCCATTCATATTTGCTTGTAAACACATACATTTTTAGTTCAGTAGCACATATATAATTTTATTTAAAGTTAATTTATTATAATTGATTGAAGTATATACCCATTGAACAAAGGAAGCACCATGATGCATTAACATGGTGCAGGCCTTTTCTTGTTGGAACGTAGTGCCGTGGACAAATAAGCTGTGTGACACTTAATACCTCAGAACCAGCTGGGACACAGTAATTACCTAAAGTAAGAATGCTGATTACTAAACAAAGTAATAAATAGTCACAATATTAAAACAAATTCAATAACACTTAGGGGTCAATCCATATAAAGTGGTCCAGGAGGGTTGCTGCATGATTTTAAATTTTTATTATTTTTTTACTATTCAAACTACCACTTATTGAGAACACAAAAATGTGGTTATTATATTTTTTGAATCTTTATTTTGCTGTTGGCGGCCATGTTTGGGTCAACAAAATGCCGATTTTAAGAGTTTTCAGTGTTCTGCGGAAAAGCGGATTTCTCCAATGCTGTTCATCCTAGAACATTGAAACAACAACCAATCTATTCAGTATAAAGTGCACTTAAATAAAGATTGTAAGCATGACGGACCTAAATTTAAGTCTAATGGTCCAATTATTTTATTAAAGTTTATACTAATTAATTTGTAAAAATCGATTTTCCAGATTTTTTTTATATGGTAAGGCGAGAGGTAATATGTTTGTGTTTTTTTCTGGTGAAAGGTATAGGTCCAGGCTTTAAGTAAATAGAGTTTTATGTTGAAGGCTTCTGTAGTTTTTTAATTATAAATTTTTAAATTTCATGATTTTTCAAAAATTACAAATTTTAGAGCCCGATATCTCAGATGGGCATGAAAATAAAAATTTGAAACTTGGCCCATTAATACTTCTTTATAAGAGGAATAAGCAGTAAAAATTTGGTTTTGTAGACTCGACTGTTATAAAAGATATTACAAACTGAAATGTCCTAAAATACTGGCATGGCCAATATCTATGCAGTGATATTAAGTATCCCACATACACAGGGTATGTATCAACCTTTCAGGAGGTGATAGTAGACTTCATGTGCAACAAAAAGGTTCATATAAAGTATGGTTCAAATCCCAAAAGTAACCGAGTAAATTCAAATTTCTTATTTTTTTTTAGTCGATCATGGTTTTGAACGAATAAGTAGTGATTTCTGAAAACCCCTTTATGGTAAATAAAATCCAATCAAACCATTATAAAGTAGATAAAATTACATTTAAGAAAATAAGCTTAGTTATGTTACTTTTATTGTTTTATTGTGAGCTAACCATGTGTAACAGAATACGATGTCGGAATACTCTAAGGTTAGCTCACAATAAAACAATTTAGCCAGTTGTTGGAAAATCTGTTGGAAGAGAACTTATACTTCACATTTTTCCATATATCAAAAATATCAAGAGGCATTTCACGCTTTATAACCAAGCAACCGCCAACTTGCTTATTAGGAAATTAAAGGATATTAAACGGACCCATTTTCCTGAAAGAAGGATTTTGAAAACTTCAGTGGACAGAGTAAAACATTCCCGAAAAACGAATATTTCGATGAATAACCAAAATTTGGTTTCTGGAACCCCTTTAAAATGAACATAGAAATAACAAACCTTATTTTCTTAAATGTAATTTTATCTACTTTACGATGGTTGGATTGGATTTTATTTACCATAAAGGGGTTTTCAGAAAACACTACTTATTTGTTCAAAACCATGATCGACTAAAAAAAATAAGAAATTTGAATTTACTCGGTTACTTTTGGGATTTGAACCATACTTTATATGAACCTTTTTGTTGCACATGAAGTCTACTATCCCCTCCTGAAAGGTTGATACATACCCTGTGTAAGTGGGATACTTAATATCACTGCATAGATATTGGCCATGCCAGTATTTTAGGACATTTCAGTTTGTAATATCTTTTATAACAGTTGAGTCTACAAAACCAAATTTTTACTGCTTATTCCTCTTATAAAGAAGTACTAATGGGCCAAGTTTCAAATTTTTATTTTCATGCCCATCTGAGATATCGGGCTCTAAAATTTGAAATTTTTGAAAAATCATGAAATTTAAAAATTTATAATTAAAAAACTACAGAAGCCTTCAACATAAAAGTCTATTTACTTAAAGCCTGGGCCTATACCTTTCACCAGAAAAAAACACAAACATATTACCTCTTGCCTTCCCATATAAAAAAAATCTTGAAAATCGATTTTTACAAATTAATTAGTATAAACTTTAATAAAATAATTGGACCATTAGACTTAAATTTAGGTCCGTCATGCTTACAATCTTTATTTAAGTGCACTTTATACTGAATAGATTGGTTGTTGTTTCAATGTTCTAGGATGAACAGCATTGGAGAAATCCGCTTTTCCGCAGAACACTGAAAACTCTTAAAATCGGCATTTTGTTGACCCAAACATGGCCGCCAATAGCAAAATAAAAATTCAAAAAATATAATAACCACATTTTTGTGTTCTCAATAAGTGGTAGTTTGAATAGTAAAAAAATAATAAAAATTTAAAATCATGCAGCAACCCTCCTGGACCACTTTATATGGATTGACCCTTAGGTAATACACAAGTGTTTTTATTAAGAATTAAAAAAGGGTATTTATTATAAATGATATTCAATTTACCATAGTGATAGGTTGCAGGACATATAACACATCTAACAAGCCTGTCATTGTTAAACCTAGCTGAGCAAGCAGATGGATTGTCAGATACGCATGTGTGACACATATGCTGAGGACAGTGAAATAGAAGGCGGCCTTTTGCAGTCTCTGATATTTGACTCTGAGGCCATTCTTTTGCACATTGAAGATGGTAAACTTTTCCACAATAACCTAGAAAAAATACAATTGGATTATGAGATTATGACAAAAATATCTTGAAATTATTCTTAAGATATTGAATTGACTTTTTAACATTATTAAGCCCAAAAGAGTAATATTTTTTAATAAAACCCAACCAAATAATACATTATTATTTATATGATAGGGTAATAGAAATAATAGTATTCTCTAACAAGTAAACCTTAGATAATAAAGGTAATTATAAACCTTAGATAATTAGTAAGGTAAAGCAATGGGATTAAGTAACAAGACAGAATAAATTACCATTATTAATGTAAATGGGAAGAAAAGTTTAAGCTATGCACACAAATTTCAACTAAACTTATCGGGCTTAAATGTATTTATCATAGGCAATGAATTTATTCTCTATAAGGTTGTATAACACAAACCACCTATTGTGGGAATTAAATTATAATTACCACATCTAATTCTTTCTTCTCCTTCTTTACTACAAATGAAACAAGGTCCAGATTTGCCTTCAGTACACAAACCACAAAGGAATGTTTTATTTTTTCCTAAAACAAAAACAAAATAAAAATTGCAAAAATTATATTAACAATATATTTTATTATAGTAATTCTAATAAAGCAATACCTTTCTCAGTACTTATTTCACCTCCTTTTGCTCCTTTTACAGTGTTCCCGTTTTCTTCTTTAATTTTCAGTTCGTCCAAAGCCATATCTACGGATTTTTGGCGAATTGGTTTAGAAAATTTCCTGACTTCCTTATCTTCTTTTTTTACTTCAAAACATTCTTCCTCCTCTTCACTAGGTTGATGAGAAATATCAGATGTTGGCATTACTTCATCTGTTTTTGTTTCTTTTGATTGACAAGTTTTTACAGAAGGAATATTAGGCTTTGAAGAATTCTCGATGGAAGTCATTGGACTAATAATTTCCTTAGCAGAAGATGATGTATTTTCATGTTTTAATTCTATATTAGAATCAGATGACTCTATTTTGACTGTTTGAAGAATTTTGGAATTTTCTGGACACAAAGTATTTATTTCATTTAAATTTTTGGATGAAGCATTTTCTTGTGGTTTTACTATATTTATATCTAACACATTTCCAGTGATGTTGATTTTGTCTCCTAAAGATGAACCTTCATGCTTATGCTTACCATGGTTGTCTCGGTTAGCATTTTCTTCTTCTAGTGTGCTTTCTTTTTTATCGGCTGAATTAGAACTTAAAGATGTATTAGACTCTGAATAATCAAGATCTGGCATATCCAAAGCAATTGGTTTCTTTCTTCCAACATAATCAGTTTCTTTTGTAAGTTCATTAGAGTCAACATTCTCAAATCTATTAAGTTTATCACTTGTTTGTGAGTCTTCAGTGGCGATTGAATCAACTGCAGAATTTGTTCCTGTGTTTTGGGTCTCTTCAATCAAAAGATTGTCATCTGTGGAAGAATCATCTACAATTAGATTGTTATTTGAAGATTCTGACTCAAATGAATCCCCACGTAATGTTCCAAGTAATTTAAGATTACTCTTTCTGGTATTTTCAACTGACACATTATTATGAATTTTCTCTGATTTAAAATCATTGTCAGCAGAGACTTCTTCTATGACTGCTTTTACGGGTGCTTTATTTGTTTCAATATGAGCCGAGATCTCGTTACTTGAATCTGAGGGCTTGAAAGAAGACTCTCCCTTTTGTACTTCTTCTTCTATAGATTGGTTTGTCTCAGGTTTTGGAAGATACTCGTCTGAAACAGGTGTATCCATGTCTACATCTTGGTCAAATGAGTCATTTTTTTCATGACTCTCCTCTTTCTTTGATTTATATCTCTCTTGAATAACATTAGTTTCATCTTCTGTTGAATCAAAAATTGATCTAGAAAGTTCACTGTTTGTTGCTTCATGCAAAGTTGTTTCAGTTGCTTCTGAAGAGCTATCAATGTTGCTATCATTATACTTTGTGCTGTCAGTTTCATTTAAAGAAACATGATGATGAATTGAAGTTTTAGAGTCATCAGCCTCTGAAGAATCTGCATTATCTATTTCTAATCCAGTAGAACCTGTGGAATTTTTAATTTCTGAGCTTTTGCCTTCTCTTATACTGTCTGTATCTCTTATGATTACGGAATCTTCACTAGAATTAAGCTCTAAAGAAAAGTCTGCATCATGGTCATCCTGATCCTTCGTCTCTTCTGAGGACTTATTTAGACTGGTGGTAGATATCTGGGAATCTTTAATTTTCTTGTTATTATTTTCAGAATCAATAGAATCTCTTGATTCCTGTTCAAGATGGTTTATTACAGGAGTATTTATATCAGACCTGTCATCAAAAATACCTTCTAGCAATATCTTTCTTTTAAGATATAATAATTTCTCATATCTCTCTCTAGGTTCGTCAGTGAAACCAAAACAAACATCTTGCTCATTATCTTCTTTCTTCAGAATCTGATCTGGGACAAGAGATGGAGGGCCTGGATCTAGTGCATTTTTATTGTCACAAGAATTCAAACTACCAAGAGATGGTTCATGATGAGAGGAACACAAATGATTTGAATTTGCAATTTCCTGACCACTGAGAGTGTATTTATTGTCAGAGACTTTAACTGGTGATGGAACAAGGGGATATTTCCTTGGGCGGCCTCGTTTCCTCTTCGTAGGAGTTCCATCAGGGCTCAATAAGGCATTAGAATTGGGTAGACAAAAAGGAAGGGGTGGTACATCAACAGGATGGGGAGTTCCTTCAGAGTCTACTTCTGTTTTGACCATAACACTATTCGTTTCAGGGCTTTTAGTAGGAGTTAAATTAACAGAACGAGGTCGTCCACGTTTCTTCTTTTCAACAACAGGTTCATTAGTTATTTCTTTTTTAACTACATAAGCCTGGTATCTAAAAAAAAAATTGATAGATAAATAAAAAACTAATTACAAATGCTATTAATAAGTATTAAATATCTTAGTGATGTTTAGAAGGGTTTTTATTAAAGCTATCCCACTTGAAAATTCATTACAAAGGATTCTCTTATAGGAGGATATTCTTATAGCAAATAAAAAAATATTTTTAGGGGAAGGTCAACATCCCTTGTTGACCATGTTCTGAGAGATTTTGTCGAGGAAAACCCCAGAACAGAAATTTGAGAACTTGCTGATAATCACGAAAATTCAATAGAAAATGCTTCTTTAGAGTTTGTAAATACCAAAGGTTCAAAATTCTATTCAGAGGGTAAAGAAAAATTATTAACTCTTTGGCAGAAATTTAATTTTTTTAATTTTTCAGAGCCCACTACTCGGGCGATTTGATCTATTAAATCGGTAGGGTGCAAGCAAGATTTTAAATAAAATGTTTAGTAAAATTGTAACAAAAATCAAAACAATAAACTCCATCGAATTTTAAAAAGGAAACAGAAAAAAATGAAAATTAATAACGATAAATATAAAGTCTAAAAGTGTAAAAAACTAAAAAAATGTAAAAACTAACAATTGTTTTCATATGTACATATAAAAATCAAAAAGCCATGCTGTGTAAATGCTTCTGTTAAATGTGATCGTATGAATGTGCATTGCGTAGAAACTGTAGGATAGTGTCTATGTGTGGTCTACCATCTGTTAACAATTCATACATTTCATGTGGTATGTTCAAGTTTAGTCACCTTCTGGCAGAAATTTATTGAGAATATATAGATTATAGAATAAGGGAGCACTGATTATTTTGATTGATATTTATTTATTTCAATGTTAACATTGACTTATATATAACAGTTTTTTTTGGATGGGTTATTTACTAATCGGAGTAATTTTCTTGGGCCAACCATATTGTTTTGCACCTTTCTTACACCCAGTACCTGGTGTTCCATGGTAAGTCTGTCCAACACATATTTACCTTCTTGTCTACCCAAGTGATGCACTACAACAAAATTTCAAGGGTATAAAACACTTCATGAAACATGCGTTACCAGCTCTTAGACTATACAGGTTCCTTCTCTTCTATTCGGATGAAAAGCTTTGGTGGGAATCAGCCACAGTGGCTGTGAGCACTCCAAGCGTAGGTCATGAGTTCGATTCTCATAAGAAGCTATTCTTTTGAAAAACTAACTATATTTACAATATATTTTACCTTGGTTTCTCATCACAATGTAGATGCAAAGGTTGCCCGCAGGGGCCACGGCATTTCAAAACTTCACCATCTTCACTGTTTTTAAAACAGACTTGACAAACCTTGTCATTACGAACACCAGCAAATAAGGATATACCTAAAATGAATAAGATAATGTTAGACACACCAAAAAAATGATGATTACAAGATAAACAAAAAAAAAACCTTTCTCCTGGTTCATCTAACACATTGTTCTGAGGAATATGTTGAGCTTTTTCTTAAAAATTACGAAGAATATGTTTTTTTCAACTGCATATGTGGACAAGTAAGGTAAAGTATGGTATGTGCTTTCTTCAACTCATAGTCATCAAAACGAAAATATTGTCCAATGAGCCTTGTTGTTTTCGAAAGCCAGCTTGAAATTCCGCTAGAGCTCTAAGCTCCTCATCCCTTGTCATCTTGACATTATTAGAAAAAAAAATATATATATATATATATATATATATATACAGGGTGTTCAAAACTCGATTGACACCCCCCCTTTTTCCCACAATTTTTGAAATTTAAAAACGAAACTTGGTGGGTCTTAACATGGTCGAATGAACTTTCATTGGACCTAATGCATGACCCCTCAACTTTCTCCAGTTCTTCTCCAGAGACCCTAACTCTGGAATCTCCAATGGAAAGGGGTTATTTTTATGACGGATTATTGTAGAGAATTGAATTTTATGTCGATTTTATATCTGTCTTTTTTCGCTAAAGCATACCAATGAGGAACAAATTGCCAAAAACCGATTAAACCCTTGTTTTTCGTCACTTTTCTGCCTATAACGTAGAAAGTATGCCCGTAATGAAAAAAAGTAGTTTATATAAACGTTGTAGAGGATTAAATTTACTTTCCAAAAAGTACCTTTAAATGCCTGAAATGTTAATAGGAATGGAGCAAAACACACTTTTGTTTTTGAAGTTTTCAGAAAAGTTTATTATCAACGTGACCTACGCTTCAGTAAAACTTAATAAACATTTCCTAAACTATTTTTGCTCCACCTAGTTTTGGATTTAAGAACGTTTGAAGAATAAATCAAATTCAATTACTTTATAAAGGCATTAAAATAATAAATTTAAAGCAATATAATTCACCTAATGATTAGAATTTCGTAGTAATTATTTTTGTCTTGGACGAATATTTTCTTGTATTTGTTTTTTTTTTTACGGCGCCTTGACATCTAGGCCATTAGTCCGACATCCAGGGTGCAGCGAGGAATTTTCCCAAAGAGCAGTGAGATGAGAAAATTCCTTGCCGTCGCACTTGTTTACTTTTCGACAATGACAATTACTTTTCGAGTTTCAAAATAGACTACAGCCTCCAAATCTTAACCGATTTCAACGCATTTTTTAAAAAAATGAAAGCTAACAAAATTTAGTTTTTTGTTTCTCCTGTTTATTAAATTACACATAAATAATTCACAAACTTTTACAATCAAACATAAAATAATATTTTATTTTTCATGTAAATTAATATCAGCACTGATATCGTTGAAATTAATCATTCAAACCCTGATTAGACTTGGAAAAAATCAAAATTTATTATCAACTCATTCAAAAATCAACTTATTTCAATAATTCTCTTTGTTGAATTATGATAAATTTATGTTTTAAAGACGTCAGTCTGATTTTTTCCAAGTCTAATCAGGGTTTGAATGTTTAATTTCAACGATATCAGTGCTGATATTAAGTTAGATGAAAAATAAAATATTATTTTACGTTTTATTGTAAAAGTTTGTGAATTATTTTACGTAATTTAATAAACAGTGGAAACAAAAAACAAAAATCTGGTCTGACAAGGCGGTTATAAATTTTATTAGCTTTCATTTAAAAAAACAAAAAAAAAACATTGAAATCGGTTAAGATTTGGAGGCTGTAGTCTTTTTTTAAACTCGAAAAGTAGTTTGGCCCCACTGTGCGGCAGCAGGAATTTTCTTATCTCACGGCTCTTTGGGAAAATTCCATGCTGCACCCTGGATGTCGGCACTAATGGCCTAGATGTCAAGGCACCATAAAAAAAAAAAAAAAAAAACAAACAAAAAAAACGTGTATTTTACGTAATTAATAATTTTAGTTTAAATTATTTGGCATTAATCTTTTCTTATTGCTAATGTAATAATTATGATTTCTAATTTAAAAAAAAGGTAACAAGGACATTTGTTAATTAAAGACAATAGAGAGAAACTAAATAAATGGGTTAGGGATAGCGTAATAGCGCAGAATATAAAGTGAGAATTAGAATGTATCGGGGCTAATAAAGCCCCGTCTGCGGAGAGAGATGGGGTGAAGACTGAGCCGTCTGAGGGAATCTGTACGTAGTCCAGTCCAGAAAGGACTAATAATTGTGTCATGTAAAAATTTGTTTTAGCATAAGTTTTGTCAAAGTATTCTTTAATGTCTTATGTGTTATAAATGTCTTTAAGTGTTGTCATTTTGAAGTTAATGTCCAGTCTTCTTGCCATTTTCTTATTGTATCTGTCAGTAACTGTCTTTTTAAATGGGTTTTTGTTATTTTGCGGTAGCATTCTGGAATTCTTAGATCTTTAGAGGCTGACTTCAGCCTTAGCTTCAGAGGGTAAGCCCCATGTGGAACGGGCTGCTATGGATAGATTGTGAATGAATATATATTTTTAATATATATTTTTTGTATATTTTATATATCCAAATTTGAACCACAGTTATTATTGTGATCTATGGGTCCTGAAACATAAACTTTTCGTATCGGCACTTCCAGATTGTGTCAAGAGGTCAACCAAATGAGCTAGTTTCCTCCCTATAAAGGAAGGGACGAAACACTTTAAAAGTGAATGCATTGTTAAACAGGCATGTAGCATATATACATAAACGAATTTTAAATTTCCATCAGATTATCGTAATCAGGTTTTCTTTTTATAGGGAAGCATGAAACCTGATAAAAATTAATTAAATAAATAATTCACAAAGATTACCCCTCTTGTACGGTGTTTTTGATGAAGGTACTGTAATAGGAGGAGGAGAATTGCTTCTCGAACTACTATCAGATTTTGAATCGTTACAACTCATTTCTGCCATTTCAGCTCCTTCCCGTGATCTAGAAAATAAATAGATAGTTTCTATTATTTTAAACATAAATCATTTACATTAATGAATTTAAAAAGTAGTAAAAGGATGAAAATTAGATGTCAATAAAGATTTTGTTTCCCTTATTTATCAATAAAAGTTAAAGAGTGAACGCAAGATGACTGATTAAAACAAATAAGTCTCATCTGCTTCAGAACTCATGGGCTTACTGCCAATATTGACTTAGAAATTATAATGAATAAAACATTTATTCAATAACGGAATACAATCACTTTATTTGATATTCAAAATAGTTTTTTCTTTATTTGTATTTTTGATCCAAAGGAATAAATAAATAATTTTAAATTTAATTATTATGGATGTTAACTCTTTCCTTACTAAAGACTTCTGTAGAAGTCGAGGGGTGCCGTGTCCCTGTAACGAAGGACTTGACTAGCAGTCGAGAGCTGCCACGCCCCTCGAACGAAGGACTTGAACAGCAGTCCGACCCTCCTCTCTCGTTTACCGGCTCCCTACGGCTAAGTTTTCCAGGAGTTCGACCTTGGGGCTATTAACCCTTGGTTACTAACCTCGGATCAAATTGACCCGAGGCTTCATTAAAGTCTATATATTATATTTATAAGATAAATGTGATTATCCTAAGGCTTACGTAATCTGTTTTTTTAGTTTTCTTTTGCTTTCCAAATATTTATTTACACTATTTTAATTATTATTATAGCAATAAATAACTATTTGACCCAAGGTTATAAACATTGGCCTACCTAAATCCAATTGGGTTTTGATCTTTTACTTCCTGCCACATTTTTTCAATAAATTTCTCAATGTCTTCATCAGTGAGGGAAGGATTTTCGGAAGAAACTCTATCAAAATTTTTGTCATAAAACATTTCATATGCTGGATCTTTAAATTTTTTATCTTTTGACGTAGCTTTTTTCTCTTCATTTCTTTTTTTTATTCTATTTTCTTTAAGTCTTTGATCAAGAGCAGATTTCTTGGTGTACTTTCTCTTAAGAGGAGTGAAATCAAAGTCATCAGATTTTTTCCTTCTTCCAGGAGGGCGACCTTTCTTTCCAGGCACTTTAATTGGCAGTGATGATGGTGTTTCTGTTTTAATCTAAAACAAGAACAATAATTATTTATTTATATAGAAGTAGATAGCATGTAATATAATAGACTAGCTGATGTACCCATCATTGACAGGTGTATGAATAAAATCTGAACTAGAAAATTTATACTCTTCCTGACATTTTGGTTAATAACATTATTCATAACACATCGGCCGAGTGATTGTTTTTGAGTCATCGGTATAAATACTTGATGCTCACATATAATTTGTTAATATGGCATTTATTTCATGTTTATAAATGTGACAAGAATGTGGATTGCTTTTATTGTGTTGTAACAATAAAATGTTAGTTTTTAAATTGTTTGTTCTCCTTGGGGGATGTGTAAGATATAAACAAGTGTTTGAAGTACATTTGAATGGCACTTGTACTCTGGAATTCTAACATTCAAAGGTTTTTGAATAGTTTTATTTTTGTAATCTATTAATGAAGTTGATTTAATAGAATATTTTTTGTATAAAATTTGTTGAGCAATTTTTATTTATTAATATAATATAATTTGTGGACAGCATTTGCCTTTTATTCTCTAAAGCTGGCTAATTTCACTCGGCATAGAGGCTGCTATGAGGACTAGAACTAAAAGTGCCTGTTGCTAGTCGTATTCCTTTATTGCGTAATGTGCCTAATATTTTCAGTGCACTTCAACAAGCCGATGAGTCCCAAGCAGGCAGAAAAATTTAGCATGACAAATACATAATATCGTCAAGAACTAAAAGAATCAATTTTTAACATTAGAATATTCTGATTAGGTGCTGCATAAGTTTAAAAAAAAAAAAAAAAAAAAAAAAAAAAAAAAAAAAAAAAAAATCGGTCCTATTACGCAGCAAATTTGCAGGAGCCAGATCGATCCCATACTCCTTAAAATCAACGTCTGCTAGCGAACACTGTTTTAGATGGTGGGAACAGGCAGTTCCTAGGGACTGTCTTGGCCCCAGTCAATAATCCATCGGTGCAACATTGTAACATCCAATAGACAAAAACCTGATTTTTATTTTTTTATATTTAATTTTTAATCGTCTAGTTAATTAAGAAACTATTCAAGGAATTGGACTCATATAAAACCAATAAATATTATTTTTATTTTGATCAACAAACACATTAGCAGTATTGTAAACAAGGCAATGTCTTCAAAACCTGTTTCATACCAACAATCAGTTTAAACCTCTCTTGTTGAAGATAGAAGAGTGTTTTTATTAAGTGCTTCGAAGGAAATAAAGTTAAAACTATTCCTTTTTTATCTGATATAATTGATTATGGATAAGTACTTTCTTGTTATTTATCCTGTATTATTATTCTTCATTGAGCCTTAACATTTTTTTTAAGTTCACAATTTTGATAGACCATAGCAAACGTCTACGCAAGTTTTTTAGAGCATAAGGTTTACAATAAGTATAATGTACTAAGGGCAATTTAATTTGCTGATTCCCAAAATTTTTATTTTATATTTTGAGATACATCACATAATAAACGCCTCATGAACTGTTTCATTCATTTTATCCTCGGGATCCCCAGAGATTACCACATATCACATTTCTACCAGGAGCTAAATTTGCTATTCCCTCTTTTTTGCCGAGAGTACTTCCTCGGCACAGTCCTATACCAAGTAATTCAATCCCAAAGACCCTCTTATATTTTTCAACTCCATAAATTCAAATCCTCGGTTCAGCCCCGTAAAACCCGATCTCATTCTTCCGATCTTTAAATTCCTTCCCACCGTACTGCATTATTCGAAAAATCATTTGTCACCAGTGCCACCTCGCTATGGAATTCCTTACCTCTGTAAGAATAACATTTTTCATTTCATAATCCAAATATTTTTTTCATCCAAATTTGGATAAATAAAACACAACGGAATCAATCTTTGAGCAGATACTGAGTCAATTTCATCTGCATGATGCTCCTAAAGAAATATTGAGCAGTATTAGAAAAACTGCCAGTTTACTCTCATTTAACCCATTTCGTCCCAAAGTTGCGTAAACACAACATTATTTTCACGATTTTTTTTCTCAAGGAAATAAATATTTTAATTTAGTTTGAATAGTTTTTTCTAACAAGGCAACTCTTTAAAGAAAAGGAAAAAAAATCTTAAGCCCAAATAAAATGTTTTGCGATTTGCTTTTGTTTTTTTAATATTGCTAAAAATATTGAATTGTGAAGTGTGTTAGAAATTTGCCCAAAATATCTATGCATTTGTTAAACAAAATTGTTTTTTTGCTCTAATCATTACTTGAACAAATAAGAAATGTAACCAATAAAAGTAATAGCGATCATAAATTTTTATGGCAATTCTATGGCTCTGCGAATATAACGTTGCGTTTATGCAACTTGGGGAAAAGCTAGGCAAATCAGAAAATACCATGATTTTCTTATAATATCGTTACTTATTTACTTTTTAAATTTTATATTAGTCTAAACAATATTTAATATAACTTTGGTTTGAGTTGAAAACATAATTACAATTTAAAAAAAATGAATTGAGTCAAAAAATTATTTTTTTTTGAAAACTTTGTGAGCATTGCACACATCTTTACGCTGACTTTTCAGCTAGCATTTACTGCAGATGAATATTGTTTGTGATTAGCATTTGCGACATCTTCTTCGTTGTTTATTATCTTACTTGACGATCAGATAGTTTCTTTCGCCATATCTTGGAAGAAGGAAGGCAGGATTTTAATGCTCACAAAATTTTCATAAAAATAATTGTTTGGCTCAATTTATTGTAATTATGTTTTCAACTCAAGCCAAAGTTATATGAAATATTGTTTAGAGTAATATAAAAAGTAAATAAATAACTATATTATAATAAAATTATGGTATTTTCTGATTTGTCTAGCTTTTCCCAAAGTTGCGTAAACGAAACATTTTTTTCTCTCCTAAACTATAATAGTTGATTTTTTGTTTTTAGTTTTTTTACATTCTTTTAAGTGCCTAAGAGTAACAAATAACGAAAAATGTCAAAAAAATCCAGTAGAAATAAGCCTGGGATTTAATGGGTTAATATGTCATAAAGTGAGTGTGATGCACTACACAGAAAACAATTCTTAACCTTATTCAAAGACTGGTTGGTAGAAGATATCAATTTAGAAGTAATTGTTATCAATTATTATCAAGAAAAGAGCAATTCCTTGGGCTTATTTAGAGCCGAATCTAAGAATGAGTTTGCACTGTTGTGTGAGAAATCTAAATAGTGCCGGATTGTTGATCTTGTACAAACCATTATCCCCACTACTTGGTCACACTGTGTGGCAGCACAATTGTACCACTTGGGACTCAATTTATTCAAAATTTATTTTTTTGACAATTTCCAAATCAATACAAATACGTTTTTAACCGACTAAAATGAATTTTTAGTATGCTGTGTTTATAACCACTCCAATATATTCGGTGATTGAACTTTTTCTAATAATAGGATTATAGAGAACTGGACTACAACGACTAAGCAAAAGCTTACCTGAGCCTCAGGAGATTCTGAATTGATCGGTAGACTCTTTGTTTCTTTAATAGAAGTATTGGTTGGAGTAACTGTTTCCTGCTTTATTTTTATGGTTTGATGGTCAAAACCATTAGGAGTACTAGGCTGGAAATTCTTTGAAATTTTTGATGCAGTCGGAGATCTTAAAGCTTCATCTTCTTGTTCTCTTTTGATTTTTTTTAATTCCAGAGATGGACTAATAGCAGGCAGCTCAGTCTTTCGTTTTCTCCCCCGTTTCTTAGGTTCTGGTTTAACCTCAATTTTTTTTTCCGAGGGAGGAGTTGGTGGGAACATATTCAAAAAATATGTAATCCGTTCATGACTAGAAAATAAAAAGGAAAAATTAAAGGAATAATAATAACGAATGTCTATTGTTCCAGACCATAAAGATTTCATTTTATTTTTATATAAAATAATTACCGGGGCGCTTCTTGTAAACTCTCCGCCTCACTAACAGCAGCTTGCCATGTTTTTCTTAGGGATGGTGGAATAGTAAAAGAACGAAATAATTTAGGATCCTTCCGCCTTATCTGTAACAAAAAAAAAAGTGCATATAATAATGCATACAAATAACTAATAATGTCCAGAAAAAATAGTTAAGTCGTAATATGTTAGGTCATATAATAAAATTCATTCAAAGCATTGGTAAAGTGAAGTCTAACCATGGGGGGAAAGAAAAAGACCATTTTTATGTTTTACAGAGCATTAGCAAACTTTCTACAAATAAAATATAGAAAAAGAAAATAAAGTTGGGAGAAGTTTGCTGAAATTGGTTGAGTCAGTTCTAAATATGAAAGAGAAATATTTAACAGAAAAACATTCATTAATTTTGGTATATATTAACAATTTTTTGTACCAATAAAATAAATATTTTGATGATCAAAAATGTTCAAAATATTAAATGTGTATTAAGCCTTCATAAAACTTTCATAAAGAAAATTAACTATTTTAGTAGTTAAATTTTCCAAAAATATTATTTGAAAATTATGAAATTCTTTTAGCATTAAAATATTTTAAGAACAATATTATGTCGGTCAGGTAGGGGCTATATAAACTAAGGAAAAGCCTTATTAAGGCAACTACTAAAAATAGAAGAAATGATTTTTTTTTAGTTTTTTTTTTTTTCTTACGGCGCATCGACATCTGGGCCAATAGCGCCATCCAAGGTGGAGCGAATTTTCTCAACGAGCCATGAGATAAGAAAAATTCCTGCCGCCAGTGGGACTCGAACTTACCATCTCCCGCTTGAAAATCTAAGGCTTTAGCCACTAGACCACGGGGAGACCCAAAAGAAATGATTTATATGTATTAAGTCACCAATTCACTATACACATCACAGCAACTGGGGTTAATCCCCAGTCTGGCGAGTAAATTTGTCTAATGTTAAAGATTTATTTAAATTTTAACATCCATTTATTATTGGCAAAGAATTTTAGGACTGTTTATCTATAGGTTACCACCCTTTTCTAGCCAGGATAGGGCTGATGGCTTGTCTTCTTTTGAAAGAAAATCCACCACCTTTAGTGGAAATCAAACCCATGACCTTAGGCATGGTGTGCATACACCTTAGCACTCATGACCACCGGGCCTCTTATTAAAGGTTGTAAAAATTAGTAAAAATAGTATTATATATGGAAATAGATAGTGAAAGTACTGCTGTGTACTGTACTCACAGTAGATGTAAGAGTTTCTTCAGCAAGAGACTGGAATGAATCAAGTCCATGAAAAGGAATGACATGAGAAGTCATTATCCAACTCCGCCTTCCTTTATCACCAAAAAACCGCACGTGGACAAATTCTTTTTGAAATCTGTTTTTTCCTAAAGCTGTAATGAATTACACATTAATATAATTCTATTTTGTTCAGATTAGAATATCGTATGCTCTATAGAAGAAGATAGGAAATATAAAGCGAAGCTACTCATAGGAAATATATTTTTGAATGATTGTACATGAATTTTAAAACTCCATACATTTTTTTTCACTTTAGACAATGAAAATAAATACCATCATATATAAAATATAAAAAAGGCTTTGATCATATGGTTCAATAATTCAAATCACAGGTACTAAATATCAACAGTTGTATGAAGATCTAATGACAGACAGAAAAAAAACTATTTGAAAAAGTAATCTCCAAATAGGTTCAGTATCTTTCTAATTCTCAATAAGAAGTGCGTAGAGTGTCATCTTTAAAGGTAGTCCATTTAAAAAAAAAAAAAAAATAAAAAAAAAAAATACAACATTTTTAATTTACCTAAATTCTGTTAATCTGAAAAATGTTATCACTTATTCTTTAACAAAAACACACATGTTTGTATGTTAAAAATAATGTTAAAAACCGAACTCGTGGAGATATCCAAATCAATACTGTATATATATGTACCTTTGACCACTTTGCAAAACTTAATTTCTTTTAGCTGGAATATTAAGGCTAAATTCATTTTTTTTTTTATTTCATTGTAATTAGTATTCTATTGCTTATCATATTTAATTTTTTCAAGGTTCTAGCTTTGCATTAAATATTTTTTATTCATTTTTTAAAATAATCGTACAGTGGTCAAAGGTACAACATGTAGTTGTACCTTTGACCATGGGGTGTTGTACCTCTGACCACGTAAAAACAACACAGCCGTGCAGAAAAAAATTGTTTTCAGTAATATTGTAATTAATTGTAAGTTCAATTGTCATTGAATCAATAGTGTCCTGCTTTGTTTAAGTTTGCAAAGTTGGTAATACTGAATGAGATGGTCTGCTTGTATAGCTATTGGTGTGGTGTAAGAGGTTTGAGTTTATTGCTTTGTCTACATGCCAAATCAAATCAAATCAAATAATTTATTTGTTTTTGGGAATATATCCCATACAAATAGAGTGCGTACTAAACATAAATATACAATATGTATATATATACAGCATTTTATAATTCTTTATAATTTAATTTAAAACTGCGCTAAAAATAAATTAATAAATATATGTCTAATATAAATAAATTTATGACATATATAAATATATATTAACATCTGTTTTTTCAATCACTACTCTTCTAGCATAAATGTTCTGAGGTTAAGACTCCTTATAGTGTACTGGAGTAGAGCCCTGATAGTCGACATATCGGCGGTATTGAGAATATGATAACACTCTTCTGTTGTTTTATTGATGAAGTTGGGAAGATAATATCTCCTGTAGGGTGAGTAGATTGGGCAACAGCAATAGAAATGTTGAAGGGTTTCATTGGTCTGGAGGTTACAGATATTGCATGGATCTTGTGGTGTTAAGTGAAAAGAAGTTCTATGGTATGAAAGTCTGATAAATTTTATGCTGGCTGTTCGAATTTGAGTTAGAAGATCCGCTGTGAATAAGTGAGTTCCATCTGTAGATGTTGTTGTGGTCTGTGCTCTGGAAAACATGGAGTTGGTCATCCTATCTAAATCTTTATTGTGGAGTTTTTCTCTTATAGTGGTAAGACTGATACTTATATTTTTTCTCCTCTCCGATGTGTTTTCCAAAACTGCTATTAGTTCCTCTAATTGAAAGGATTTAAGTATCTCCTGAAGCTGTAAAAACCAATTATATTTAGTATTATTAGGATATCTTGTTGCATTATTTTTGAGGGCATTGAAACAGATTCTTGGGTATCTGTGGCCAGGCATGTCCAGTATTTTTCTAACCCAGTTCAGACCCTGTTCTAGAATGTTATATGCTATATGCGTAGTCCCTGTTTCCAGACTTAAAATATAATGAGGTGTGGATGGATGCAGGTTGAGAATCTTCTTGTAAAAGGCAAGGCGGCAGCTCTCCACCATCTCCAGATACCTGAGGGACCATATACTTGCACCATATATCAAAACACTGTTAACCATGGATTGACAGAGTCTTTCCTTTGTATCCCATTCTTTAGACTTAGATCGAGCACAGATCCCTCTTACAATACCAATTGCTGTGTTGGTTTTGCTGATTGCTTGTTTAGTTGCCTTCAAAAACAATCCAGACCTAGAGAACAGCACACCCAGATATGTGACTTCAGTGACCATTTCGATTTCCTGACCATTATACATAAACTTGCGTTCAGCTTAGGGCCTTCCTTTACTGAGCTTAATGATGCTCGTTTTTTTTGTGTTTAACCGGAGCATATTTTTTTTTGCAATATTCATTTAAGAGGGATAATTTTTGTGCTATATCATAATGTGATGTTCCTAAAATTATGAGATCGTCTGCATACTGGAGGAGAAGAATATCACATAACTCACTGACCTTTATACCTCTTACTCCATTTTCCCTGAAAAAATCTTCAATATCATGTATATACAATTTAAAGAGATCCGGACTCAAAGATTCTCCCTGTAGGACTCCCTCCGTTACATCCACATAACTATCTTCACTCTGAGGGATTAATAGCCGTGCCTTTTCATAAAGATTTTTCACGATTCTAATAAATTTTCCACTGAGACCTGTGTTGAACA
This sequence comes from Gonocerus acuteangulatus, assembly GCA_946811695.1. Classification (NCBI taxonomy): domain Eukaryota; kingdom Metazoa; phylum Arthropoda; class Insecta; order Hemiptera; family Coreidae; genus Gonocerus; species Gonocerus acuteangulatus. The sequence continues at coordinate 111,988,707 of OX328123.1, read as the reverse complement.
ATTTATACCAGAGCAGATCGTGATTGACAGTGTCAAATGCTCTTTGGAAATCGATGACGACAGCATACAAGTTGGCTCCTGTTTGTCTTAGCTGGATTAATGAAGTTAAAACAAATATATTATCCAAGCATCCTCTTTGTCTACATGTGCTGTGAAATGTATAACAAGTAATTGTATATTTTTTAATAATTATTTATGATTAAATTTTAAAGATAGAATATAAAGGTAAAAAAGGCTGGCTCGCAGGAACTGTGTCGTCTTAACGCAGTTCCGTTCTTATCTCGCCATCTTAACGTTCGCTCTAGGAAACCACTATTGCCAATAAGTTTCTCATTTTCTTGCTCTCTTTTACTGAAATACTAATTTTACTGATAAATAGAATTTAAAACAAAAAAAAACAAAACAAAAGGGCCATTCCAAGCCAAATCATCCAGCCAAAAGGCATTTTGACACCCAAGGTTGGCAGATTTTAATGAAACTTGGTGGTTATATTCTAGTAATGGACATGAGTACAAATATAAAATTTTATGTTGTTATGTTCATTAGTTTCTGAAATGCAGCACTTTAAAAATTCTTCAAAATGTGCAAAATATCGTTGATCATACATCTGGCAACAATCTATACTTTTACAACTTTTGCTCTAAAACTGTTAATTTTAATGATAGAGAGTTATTTTTTTTTTAATTTGTTCGGCATTAAATTTACAATGGAAATATATTGCTAGATACAAAATTTAGAGCCATAGAAATAGTTTAAAAAATTCATAAATAGCAAAATTGAGATTTGTTTGAACATTGATATGCATCCATAAATTGCTTAATAACATGAGTCTACCTCCATGAACACCTAAACCCATTATATCACCAAAAACTAGATTAAAAATGCAAAAAAATGGTGTAATAAAATTACTGGGCTTTTGAGTTTTCAATAAGTTAAGAGTTGATCAAAGTTATACTATGAAAAACTACATATATCCGCTATTAGACTGCCTCTATTAACTCTAAAAATACCCCACTAATAGATAGAAAAGTACCATTATAATTTTGCTGGCTATTTGTATGATATTAATAACTAAAATAACACAAAAATATTCGTTTTGATAATGTAGGGCCTAAATTAGGGTTTTATAATAATAATAATAATAATAACGAGTTTGAAATTAAAATCACTTTATGTTAGAAATAATGTCTGCACCAGGATTAATTAAGAAAATTCAGATTTGGATAGTGATATTTATTTAACAGAGAGAGAGGACATATTCACTTAACCAGGTGGGGGTGGGGCAATATAGTAGACAGAGGCCACCAAGTATCCTTCCACACAAGACTGGCTGTTCATTACAGCCTCTGTAATTTTTGGTAGAACCTCTAATTTCTGTTTTATATCTCATCATCTCAGACAATGGATTTTATTAAAACCCAATTTCCACATATAAACAGAATAGAGTTTTTTACAGGGGGATGTAGTGCCCAATACAAACATTTTAAGAGCATTATGAATTTGTGTCATCACAAAACAGACTTCCAGATGGATGCTTGTTGGTCTTGACATACTACAAGTCATGGAAAAACAGTTTGTGTTGGAATTGGATTTTTAGTAGAACCTCTAATTGACTCAAAGAGACTCATTGCTAATTTCCATCAGTCATAAAATATGTTCAGAAGGAATAGGACAATCATCTTGTTGTTTAGGCCGGTAAAATGTTTTAGAAGGCCCATGTGGATGCATAAAAACAATTTTGTTGTCACCTTCTTCTTCGTTCAGTTGACTGATCAGTCCAAGCCACGAGTTTTCTTCATGAACACAGATAGTATAATTATGAAGACACGGTTTTAAGCGCTGAAAAATTGTTTAACTTTCTATGCCTTTAATATAATTCCATCAAATACGTATGTCAGGATCCAGACTCGTGCATTTTGCTATTGTTTCATCAGTTGATTGTGGACTGAAAAAATAGAAAAGTCATGTCCCTGTAATGGTTTTCCCACTTGAAGATCTTTCTTCAACTTTAATTCAAATGTTTTGAATTTCTACTTCACTTAACCCTCCGTCGACCAGGTGGGGTCTAGGCGGACCCCCTGTACACTATTACCCTCTCCCTTATAGCCACCGTATCTCTACCTTCCTGCTCCTTGAGTAGCTTCCTAATCAGTAGTGCTCCGGGGAACAGCAATGTCAAATTTTTCATATGTCCACGCCACAAATTGATTATGTTTTGTTGAAAAACGGCTTAGTGTGTAGAATATACACACCAAGTTTCATTAAAATCTGCCAACCTTGGGTGTCGACCCCTGGATGATTTGGCTTGGAATGGCCCAAAAGCAAGTTAAAATAACCAATTAAAAAGTGAGTTAAACAAACGCAAAACCCCGTTCAAAAGAACAAAACAAACACTTTTAAAGTTTTAAGCAGTTATTTCTCCGATTGACATTGCCGCATCGAAAATGTTTCCAGAACCTTTTTTGTAGAGAATTTAGTAAGCATTCGAATGGTCACTTTACACTTAACCACAATTTCCCAACCGTTTTCGAGATATTTACGAAAATATACGTAGATCCGAAAACTTTTCATGTCCACTACTAAAATAATTTTTTTTCGAATACTTGCTTCACTCCAAATGTAACAAAAATTTAAACGTCTTAGTTTAGATGAATTTCAAAAATGTATAAAATATTTCAATAGAATCCCACGATTCTAAGTACCCACAAAAAAAAAAAAATGAGTTACAAAAATATTTGTTCCACATCTAGCATAAAAATAGTTTCTCAATCCGATGGTAATGTCAGATTTTAATTATCACAACAAAAAAAGGTAGTTGAGGTCACGTGTTCTGTCACTAAATTTTCATTGCACCACCCCGAGTGTTTATTAGGTATAACAAGATTAGTAAATGAGAAACATGTTTATGCTATTGTTTTTTAAAATATAGATTTCCTTAAGAAAGAGCAGAAATGAGTAATTTCTGCATAGACATGGCTACTGTCAGTTTTCTGTGCATAATGGCGCCTAATCTTCAACATGTCATTGGAGCAAGTGGTTAGATTTTTCACAAAATATTACCTCTTTCTATTTCAAGCGTTTCAAATGACACAAGGAATAAGAAAGTTTGCGAAGGTGACGCAGGTCCTGCGGGTTGGACTTTGTACAATCAATAGCAAATAACCCTGGGCAAGGTAATTGGTTTTAATTACATAAATAAGGGTTAATACCCCAAGAAATAATAGAAACAAGTATTCTATTAGGTTCGCCTAAGAACGAATTAGAAAAGTTCAACAGTCTAATAAACTAACTTCTATGAAATGAGTGAGTTATGGATTAATGTTTTTTTGTTGTTTTTTTCCTGTTTTGCACGTTGGAGTAACCTTCCATCATAGGAGTTCATTTAAAGTACGTGTGCCATTCTTTCTGGATACTGTACGTATTTTGATAACGTACATATACGAGGTAAGGTCCATAAGTTTCCGGCCTGTCCTGCTTCCCCTCCTTCAAACGTGCCGGGACCTGCACGCCTATGCAGGTCCATGCCTGCTCACTCCATACCCATCGCCCGCACTTCCTCAGTCTTGTCAGTCAGTTTCCAGCCTTGAAGGAAACTCCCCATTTTTACAATGTTCAAACTCGAGTACCGTGCGGTAATTAAATTATTTTGTAAAGAGGGTCTTACTCCTGCGCAAATTAAAGAGCGCTTGGATTGTGTATACAGGCAGTCCTCCCCCTCGTATTCCACAGTGAAAGAATGGGCAAAATTATTTAAGTTAGGGAGAGAAAGTCTAGAAGATGACCCACATCCCGGTCGCCCATTGGAAGCTGTCACTTCTGAAACAATCCAACTTGTGGAATCTGAATTGCTGTCTGATCGGCGACTAAAAACCAAGGAAATAGCAGGGAGGTTAGGGCTTTCAAAACCAAGTGTTTTGAGGATCATCAAAGAACATTTGCATATGAACAAGGTTAGTGCAAGATGGGTTCCAAAAATTCTTTCAGCTGCTCAAAAACAGGAACTAGTTCACTGCTGCAATGAATTTTTACGCGAGTATAATGCCGACCCAAGGAATTTTTTGGACTCAATTGTAACTGGGGATGAGACAATGGTTCTATATTATGACCCACTCAGCAAAAGAGAGTCCATGGAATGGAGAAGACCAGGAGAAGCGCCTCCTTTGAAGGCAAATGTCACGCAGTCAACAAAAAAGGTAATGGCCACAATTTTTTCGGACTGTAAAGGAATACTGCTGATAGATTTTAAAGAAAGGAATACCACAATGAATGGTGAGTATTATGCAGCCCTACTTCACCGGTTACGAGACGCCATTAAAGAGAAGAGACGAGGGAAGTTAAGCAGAGGTGTCCGCCTCCTTCACGACAATGCCTCTGTCCACACAGCATTGATTTCCAAGGCCGCTGTGAAGGACTGTGGATTCCAAGAAATCTTGGCCCCTAGCGATTTCTACCTTTTCTCAAAGTTAAAATCTGACCTTCGTGGAAGGCGATTTAACACCGACTCCAAGCAGAGCTCCAAGCAGCAGTGGAAGAACATTTTTTTAACAAAGAAGAAAATTATTTTTTCATGGTATAGAAATGTTGCCAAAGCGTTGTATTAAGTGTGTTGAACTTAGAACTTACTACGTATGTATGGTTCATTTTGATTTAATAATTAATATCATAATGAATAATAATAATAAAATAAAATAAATAAAAATAACAAAAACAAAAAAAGAAAAATAAATATATAAAATATATACATATGTAATAAAAGTTACATATGTGTACAATCAGATCATTTAATTTTTTTAAGGGCCAAAAATTTAATAAATGAGTCACATTCCTCAAAAAGTTGTCGTCGTCGGCATTGTCAATGGGCCAAGTTCCATCCTGTAAGGTAATGTTCTTAATGAGTTTTGTCCTGGGTCTGTCCAGTGATGTACAGTCGTACAGGGGGGTGGTTGGTGGAACTACCCCATAGTGGGAATCGAACCCACGACCCTTGACATGGAGTGTTAAGTGCTCACGCCTTAACACTCACAGCCTCCTTATGTCTGCTATGTATTGTAGGTATGAATTTGTGTAAATGTCTTTCTTTAGTTATGTTCGTCCATCGTTCGTTCCATTTTCACATGGATTCATCTCTCAGTTGTGCTTTTATGGGATGTGATTAAGTTTAGAGTAAGATATAGGCAATGTCGTGTTCCTTGAAGCAGATTTTGCAAGTCAACTGTCTCTTTCCTAATAGTCCTGAATGTCCTTTAATCCATGTTATTGTAACTGTAACATTTTTCTGATTACACATAAGTAATGTTCTAATGTGTTCAGTGTTCGTTGTCGTATATGCATGCTATGTTTGTCTTGCTGTCAGTGTATATTATGCATTGTCTCCATCGTAACTTAGGGAATATAGTTTTTCTGCTTCTATTATGATTGCAAGGTTTTCCGCCTGGTTGTTCGTACATAGTGGTGATAGTCTGTATTGGCCGCTGTGAATAGTTATGTCGTTTTTTAGTATTAAGAATGCACATCCAACACAGTCATTGCTTTTACTTTCATGTGTTTATATATGATAAGTTCATGTTATTTCTAAATCGCCAGTGGCTACTATGTTGTCTTTAGGATGTAACCAGTTTGCGAACCATATGTCTTGTTCTGTCGTGTGGGGCAACACTAGAAAAGTAAAGTCTTCCAGAATTTCTTTCAATTTCAATAACCTATGCAGCCTTATCGTTTCCGTAGCTTTGATGTGAATTGGAAATTTGTTAGCTAAGACACATTATGCCTCATATGATAATGTGCAATATCCTCTGGCAATTCTAATCGCAGCTAACCTCTGTACTCTTTCAAGTTTTTTTGAAATTTCTTTTCACGCTCAAAGCATGCCCCATATTTTAATCCCATATCTCAAAATGGAGACAATCGCCCCTTTGTAGATGTGGCCAATGCGTCCAAATTAAGGCCCCAAGTTACTCTGGATTAATGTTTGGTACGGCATTTTGGAGATAAATAATATGATAAGCCATATTATCAAGTTGGATAAAATACCACAAAATAAGTTACTTTCTAGATTGATTTTTTTAACATTGTAACACAATTTTTAAATGTTCTTTCCTGGACTTCATGGCAAGCCATTTAAGAATGCTAAATTAATAAATTATAAAGAAAGCAAAAAATCAAAAATTAAGGCATTTTTACAATCCAAACTTATACACATATATTAAGCAATAAATGCATTAAAATATATTATTTATTACCGTAAAAATTAACTTACATTTAAATTTATCTAGCAAAAGTTTAAAATTAAACTATTTTAAACCTAAAACATATGAAAGAAATCTATTACCTTTCAGCTTTTTGTATTTATTATCCTCAGGATCTTTTGTCACTGCACAAGGCCAAAAAGGGAAGCCACCAACACAAGCCCATGCTAGATCACCTGTGTTCCAATCACCTTCATTAATCACTTCTTCTGAGTCAGAAAGCTGTTCTTCTTTCGGAATGAATAGCTGGGCAGGGATGTCTACTGTCTCAGTGGATGTAGGTACAGGAGCTTGAAGATCATTTAAAATATCTGTTGAATTTAGAGCTTTAACTTTATCTAGGGCTTCATGGAGAGCCATTTGAACTCTGTCAGGAGTTTTGGCCGTGGATACCTTAGGGGGCCGTCCTCTTCTTGGAGTACCAGGAGTAGTCGGTGTCTTTGGAACTGGTTTTTGTACTGCATATGGAGATGCTTTAAAATAATGCATTTGATTGTCCACATCTACTTTCAAATATTGGCTGACTTTTTTATCTGTTGACAAGTAATCCATCGATAGCCTAGGTTTATGAACTCTACCATATCTGCTTTTTCCGTCTGCTTTTTCAGCAGATGATGGAGTTGTTTTTTTACTGTAAGTTTTTAGAGGAGAGGATTTTTTCCATTCTGTCTTTTCTTGGCTATTCGATACAAACTTCTGAAGATTGAAATCAGGAGTGTTCAAATCAGCAATATCCATTATTTGATGCTAACTCCAATAACTTACAATTTAACCTAGAAACAAAAACAAAATTATTAGCACAAAGCAAGTACCATATTTTATTGTAATAATATGAAACAATCAAGTAAATATGTGAAAATATTAACTTATTATAAACTAATGAGCACAGAATATATCAAAAATATAAATTTTTGTTGTATTGATACTAGCAAAAACATGGATTAAAGTATCACAAAATTTTCAACAAAAATTTCTAACAGTTAGCAGCAGAATAAAAATAAAACAAAAAGAAATAACTACATCAGACTGGAGAAAATAAATTACCTAACAAAAGCATAAAACTTAATCTTATATTTTACAATTCTGTATATGTATATTAATTTCATACTTCATATAGAAGAAAAATAGTTTAAATTGAATCAACTTTTTCTTTAATATTGATTTGGCCTCAAATAAATAAAATACATCTATTTGCCTACTAGAACAAAAAAATAGTTAAGACATAGCCTATAATGTAAACAGAACAGAGTAATTTTATCAAAGCATCATTAAAACAAGACGTTTTAAATTATAAGAAATTGTAAACAAATCGTATAAATAAAAAACATTCATATACTGTGGCAGTTAAGAATACCCAAATCTCATAATTGTATGAAGTAATGAAAATTGGATGATAAACTATCAGGTCCGTTAGGAGGGGTTAAAAACAAATCTAGACAGTTTTGAGTTGAAACAGCTAGCGAGAGGAGTAACGCTGTCAAATAAAATAATTAGAATAATTATAAACAAGAAATATAGTTACCTGAATTGAAAAAACTTAAAACCACCGAGCTCTTTATAGCTTGTTTGGGACGTCCATAGGTTCTGAGTACCGCGGTCCTTATCTGGGGGGTAAATTTCCCGCTTCGTCAAAGAAAATCACACGCAAATTAAAATAAACAAATTGAATAGGGCTAACTAAATATACAATCAAAGGCAGTCCAAATTTAAAAAATAAAACCCCGCAGAAACCCCGGGAACGTAGTCTAACCCAAAACTTACTTGCCCAACAGATTACATACCTAGAAACCTTTAAACACATAACCTGTCACCTAGGCCCTATGCAGTATATTTTCCATTTGAACTTCCTCAAGTGAAAATGAATATTTTGTTTTTAATTTTCTTTTGTTCATTTAAAAAATAACAATAATAATTTTAAAATAAGGAAAAGCCAACTTGTCTCAAGATTTTTTAAAAACGTTTTATCATAAAATTACAAAAGTCAAATTTTCATTTTTATTGAGGAACTACTACAACAGTAAATAAAACCCATTTAATTGAGAAATAAAGAAGTATTAAAATAATGCAATCAATCCTGAAAATGAATTAAAAACTATTTTAATTAAATAAGTAAGGGATAAGTCCCTTTATTAGCAATTAAAGGTTGAAAATATTATGAAAATTATATTTCTTTCCTAAATGAACATGCATTCATAGGGATTTTGTAAATTAAAAGAGTTACAAAACATTTTGTTAAAAAATAATTTTAAGAATGCATGTATTTTTTTCCAATACAAACTATTTTCTATTGTTAAATTTTTAGAAATAAATTCTCAACAACGAAAAGGACAAATAACTTAATTCATTCATTTGAGTGGTCATCAAAAGAAGTATTAGATTAATCGAGATAGTTAAACACTTTCTAACATCAAGTCTTCTATGTTTCGGAAATATACTGAGAGAGTAGAGTCTTATCAATCATTTCTTATTACGTTTACTGTTAAGTTTATTTTTTCTTTCAATGGGCTCTGCAATCTCGGATGACAAAGAAATATTTTATTCAATTTGATAATTAAAATCAGAACATGGTAATTAACCCTTAATTAGTGGCATGCTTTTTCTTCCATAACTAATGGTGTCGGGGCCCCAGTGAAACAAACTTTAAATTGATTTTTTTGGGGTAAAGTAATTTAAATAAATAATAATAAACAATAATATTTATTGAAATACAAAGCTTTCAAAGGGCAAAGGTCGAATAAACAAATACATTGGGGTCAATATGACCCGAAGCCACTAATTAAGGGTTAAAGCCAACAATGTGTAACAGCATGTTCAATGACTAAATGCTTCCGGGATGCAATTTTCAACTCAAGTACTACATATCTAAAATAGTTAAAATATTGTTTATCTCAAACATTCAAAGATATCTGAAAAATGTCTTAAAAGCTTCTAGGACAGTAGAACAGACTCCTACAACTTATCTCCAGCAATGAAAAATTTTCCTACCTATATACATAAATTAATTTTAAACTTTAGCATATTCTTAACAACCGATTTACATTTTCTGTTTGACTATTTATTTTTACTTTATATTCCTGTTATATCATTTTTATGTTTACTATTTCTGCACTGACCATTGAGATTGATCTACATTTAATTAACTATCTATGTATATACTTTTATATATATATATATATATATATATATATATATATATATATGTATATATATATATATATATATCGTCCCCAAAATAAACGGCCAAACTTTGGGAATCGGAGCAGGATGAAAAAAGAAAGAAAAAAAGTCCTTTGTCATATTTCTTGTTTTTGCTTCGTTTTCGAGAAAATTGCAAAAAAACTAAAACATAATTTTGAATATACTATCTTTCATAATGCCTATATAAAAATCATTAAAAGTATAAGTTTTATCTTTCACCCCCTCCACTCACCCTCCCAGCCCCACTACCACCTCCTTTAATCCCCCCACCCCAAAATATAGGAGTGAGTATGCCTCTGATTTCGAGTGGAATAATGAAATAATAGGTCTCCATTTTTTTACCCTTCGACTTAACGCAGAGTATTTCCACGCATTCCTCTACAATAGACTATTGTTGTTCTTGGAGGAAGTCCTTTTTGCACAATGATTGGGAAGCTGGTTCCAAATCGACAGTTGTCTAGCCCACTAAGGGAGGGCCACCCAGAATTGGTTAGACACTAGCCATCCATGGCTTTGGATAGGACGTTGTGGGCCTGTATCTTGGCCGGCTTGTTCTTCAGACCTTAGGCTCTTGGATTTTTTGCTTGGGGAAACATTAAAGATTTGTTCTACAGGGAGCCCATTGCCTCAGGAGAACACCTCATCCTTCTTTAGATGGGCCTGGGAGCAGAGCAATGCACAAATGCCATACAGTCTCGCAATGTGTGTTGTGATGCTTTTATTGCTGCAAGGGGCCAAACCTTTGAACAGTTTTTAAATTGATTTTTTTTTTTTTTTTTTTTTTTTTTTTTTAAGGCAGTTCAACCACTTGGGTAATGGATGCCTATGTATATGTGTGCAATTGATAATTAATCAATCATATATTTAGTCAATGAATATATTTTTATTTAGTAGTTTTTAATAGTCAGAATAAAATAAGATAATAAAGGGACAAAAATACTTAAAAATGTGGTGTAAATGTACACACATAGAGTGACACACACAGATACACGCAAGGACACACCCACCCACACAAAGCCACACACACACACACACACACGTGCAAGTATATTTTCTAGTTCTACTTCTCCTTATAGGTTTAATTGTTATTTATATTTTTGTGAACAGATATGTAGCTCTGAGGAATCTCAATGTTCTCTGACACAATTCATGGTCGTCTCCAAGTATATCAAAGAGAGTACCATGAATTTCCTGTTGGTTTCGAATCTCCTCGTAGGCTCTACAGTCCGTGAAAATATGTTTCATTGTTAGATCTTCACCACCATTTAAATTGGTTGTTAAGAATTATAATAATAAGAAATTATTATTTTTTATAATTATGTATGCATCAAGTTTAAATGTTAAACTGTTTCAAGAATACGAATTTAATTTGATTAAGAATTTAAAGTTTTTGTATTATTACTTTCCCAGAAGAAAAGTACCTATTTTAAATTATTGAGAAGATATTGTCGACCGTTGAAATGTAGAAGGTGTTGATCGTCAGGGTTTCGGTCAATTTTTAATTCAATAAAACCACATTTTATAGTTAAAATATATTTTATTAAATTATTAAATTTTCTCTATTTTAAATTATGTTGAACTTGCTGCTTTAATGCTGTCATTTAATTTTTTTTACCAAGAAGATTTTAGTTTTCGAGGGGAGGTGGGTGGGTAAAGGGGGTTGAAGATAAAGCATATACTTTTAATGATTCGTATATAAGTGTTTTGAAAGAATGCCTATTCACAATTGTGTTTTAGTTTTTTGCGTTTTTGTCGGAAACAAAGTAAAAACGAGAAATATGACAGAGGTCGTTTTTCTTTCTTTTTTCATCCTGCATCGATTCCCGAAGTTTGGCCATTTATTTTGGGGACTCCCTGTATATTTATTTCACTTTTTCTTGATTCGTTTCAATGGCAGGGGATCAACCAAGAGACATTCTATCTCATTTATTTTATATCTTTTGCCTGATATGTTTTGTGCCTTGATTTGAACCTATTCAGGGGGTCTCCTTATTAGGCAGATCTCTTATAATAAGATATATAATAATTATAAAAGAAATAATAATCTTATTACTTTTCAAATTTAAATAGCAGACTGAACCAAATTTAGTTCAAGTAAGAACTGTATTCATTTACACTGATCAGCCTAAAAAAAAAAATAAAAAAAAAAATACTTGCTTCATTAATAATTTTAAATATTATGAATTGTTTAATGGGAAAAAACTTGTCAAATATAAAACTTAACTTATGTTGAGTACATGCAGTAACAAAACAAATAAACTAGTTTTTACCCTTTAACACACGAAACTTTATTTTACAGTTTTTGTTTGAGTTTTGTTTTTTTTTTTTACTTTAGGGCATTGCAAAACACTGGCCAATCTGTACTTATTGTATTGAAATAAATATGGCTCCAAGAAATAGGGTGGGGCATATGTTTATGTCCCTCTGTTAGATCTTAATAATTTCTGAGCCCCTTCACAACCTTGCACAGGATTTAAGTGGGACATATCAGGACCTTGAAAGAGTAAGGGCAAATCAGAAAAATCGACTTGTTGTTCTGGTTCACCTTTAGTTCTCTCAAAGTTTCAAGTTAAAGTAAATAGCAGCATCATCATGAAAAATTCAATGTCCTATTTCAAGGACGAATACCGGGACTGAAACGTCCCTAGGATTTTTATTATCCATAAATCACTCTAAAAATTTTAATTAAAACATTGAATTTCAATTGCATACTTTTTCAATCAGATTACTGAATCAGCATTCCATAGAGTAAACATCCCCTCCTACCCTGAAGCGCTTCTAGAACTTTATCTTCGATTTCCCAACATATATGTCCCTCTGTGCATTGAAGGGTTAAAACGAGATTCATAATGCCTAGAATAGAAGATAGAAAGTATAGGATAGATAGTATAGAATTTAAATGACAAAGAAAATAAGATGGAAATATATTAAGCATTCTGAGAAATTACTCAGTAATTAATGGCAGTACCAAATAGCATTAAATAGCAATAAATTGAAATAATTGCTTTGCTTCATTTTTATAGAAGAAATGTTCATTATTATTTAAATATTACTTTTTAAAATTTAATTTTTTAAATATGTATACTAAAAGCCTAAATAATTAAAACGGAAATTAGTATTGAGCTGGTTGATTGAGATTCAGCAACATCAAGGGAGAAAGGTGTCCAAAGACAAAAAAAAAACTAATTAAATTAATAATGAATAAAGATTGTTGTTGTTGGTGGTTGTCCTTTTATAAAAAGGTAAAATTTATTCATGAAACCAATATTTTACAATACTTTCAGTTGGAGTAATTACTTTTTTTTATAAATTTGCAGATATCATACTACAAAAAATAAAGAAATTTGTTTTGATAAGTTAATAATTGAAGGTGACTTCAATAGGGTTATAAATTACATTTGAAGGCCTTTATTAGTCTTACATTCTTTTCTTTTTTGGTCATGGTGAGAATAGTGCACAAAATATTGATTGGTACAAGAAGTAATTGTAAAACAGCCTTCCTTTTGTTTTACAAAATAATACAATTTAGTTCTTATACTAGTTTACATTTGAGGCTGTAAACACAAACAATATTGTTAATAATACACAAAATCAGATGGAATATACATATGTATGTAGACAAACCTTAAAACCCTTTTTCCTCGAATAAGAATATTTCTTTGAGTTTGATGATTATCATTGTTTAAAATGCATTTTATAAAAACAACAATACTACTTACTAAATATGATAATATAGCGTTTTAATTACGATGATATAATGATCAGCAGATATCTTTGTGCATGTAGCCATATTTATTCAATCATTCTTTCTTAAATAAATAATTTAGATAATTAGTCTTAACATCATATTACACCCACTCTATTGTTACAGTAAAGCCAACAACAAAATGTCCCCAAACAATCATGCAGTAAAGTCTGGATCAAAATGTACCTAAAGCAACCAAAATCTTCAAAAAAGGGAGAATGTTCACAATCAAAATAAAAATACCCCTAGTTAAGGCCAAAATTAAAAATTCACTAATTTTACATTTTTTGAATTTACTATATTAATACTTGATTATTATAGAATAGGATTAAACTATAATTCTAATAATTTTGCATGAATGTATATATATATATATATATATATATATATATATATATATATATATATATATATATACATACGATTTGTATTGATATAACTGCAGGCTCCTTTTGCAAGTGTATTAGCTGAACTATTATAGTTTTATTGTCCTGAAGAATATAGGATAGGCTCTCCTTGTACGTTGCTTTTCATAACCCTTTATGGGATCTGATAACACATTTTATCAGTGTCCACTCAGACTGCTGGCTGCCTGGCATTTGTCTTGGGTACCAACTTCAGGTATCCCAAATTGGCAGGTGTAAGCTAAATATTGCTAAAATAAATAAAAAAAAAAAATACTGTTTTATTTTTTATTCAAAACTAACAGTAATATTTATAATGTTCGTGTTGAATATAAACATTTTACACTGCTTGATCATGTTATATGTTTCTTTCAATGAATATTGTTTCATTTAATTATTTGTGTTTCATTAGAAATAAAGGATACGTTCATTTATTCGTATTGCATACTAATCATAAGGGGCAGTAATTTATCCTGGGATACAGATCCTAAAAGTTAATTCACTTACAAAGGAGTCTTGTTGTACGTAATTCACAATGTCCAGTGTTTCATCTTTCCACTAGCAGTTCAGTTGAGTGGCCAGTATGTCCTCGTATTTTTCAGATAATGAATTTATGAAGAAAATGTAAAGGTACAGAAAAAAAAAACGGAAATGAAAAAGAAAGAGATGTCCTTCTGCCAGGGGTGGCTGGTGGTTTTCCCCCCGAAAATAGTTATTCACATTTTTTTTCATTTAAGTTAGAAAAATAAATTGTTTATGCAAATTAATAGTAATAAGTTCTAAATAATGTATGTAACCATTCAAAAGCTTACTAAATGCTCTAAAAAAAAGATTCTAACGCAATTTTTGATTAGGCTATGTCATTCGGAGAAATAAGCGTTTAAAAATGTGTTTGTTTTGTTCTTTTAAACAGGTTTTTGTAGTTGTTTAGCTCATTTTTTAATTGTTTTTTTTTTAAATTGGAATTATTTGTAGAATTAGTGCTATAGTAGAAGAGTACAAGAAAATGTAAATATTTTGATATTTTTCAAATCATTGAACAGTAAGATTAGTAACTCTAGGAGTGGATGAAGGGTGCTGCCTGACCCTTTTTCTGTCAGGTAGAGGTGAGGGGAGGTCATAGTATTTCATGAAAGGTCTAACCAAAATTATAACTGTTTCTATTTCAACCTTTCCAAATGACATTAGGATTAAGAACGGAACCGCGCTAAGGTGATGTAGTTCCTGCGGGTCGGACTTTTTTCATAGATGACGCAAACAAGTATTAGTCAAGGTGTCGCGGGCCGAAAAAAAAAAACAGAAACAAAAACAACATAATTAGGTTTTCGCGAAAGTTACAGATCGAATTCAACAACTTTGAACGGCTTCATTACGTATATTTTAACATTTCTTGAAGTTTCAATCAAGCAGTGATTTAATTCAAATTATTCAGGTGTTAATAAAAAACAAATTCCAAATTATTATTTATATAAATATTTAAAAATTATAGATATCATATTAAGTCAAATTACCGTATCAATAATAGCACTGCTCACCGTGGCGCGGCAGTGTTATTTCTAATGGGCGCGATATTCAAAATGGTTTAAAATAAAGAAGGGCCAAATTGGCCAAATGTAAACGCCCAGTGAGCCGCACGTTAAGCTTACACTGTCAAGGGTACGCGACGATCGAGTCCCTTCAAATTCCCTAGAAGAATATTTTTAATAACTGTCCGGTTCTTCTTGCCAAGGAAAGCGTTTTGGTTTTGCTAATTGTTTGATCATCCGTGCCTATAAGGGATTTGTGATTATTGTGTACAATGACTAGGGTTTGTTAAAATTTTAATTCAGTAGATGTTATATCTCTCTGTTATAGTTCTTTAGAGAGAGCGCAACTGTACCTAGACATGAGCGCAACTGTACCTAGACATGAGCGCAACGGTGCCTAGACATGATACAGGGTGTCCCAGTCTTAAACCGACAGACTTCGTATATCGATAGGGAATCGAAAAACTAAGCCAAAATGTCTTCGTTTTCGAGAAAAACGCAAAAAGAAAAGTGTTTGTTTGGACAAATCCCGATTTATCACTTAAACGAAGCGTTGTACGAAGAAACATCTCAATACAAAAGTTGTAGTGTATGAAAATATCTTTAAGATGAGACCAAGTGCAGCGTCTTAGCTTGAATATTTTACGAGATAATTGTGTTTGAATCGTGGCTAATTGTCCACCAACGCGTGAGCGAGTTCTTTTGACTTGTCACTAAGGCAGCTTAGATAGAGGGACAAGGAGTAATGCTAAGGCCTAAGAAAAAAAAAAAAAAAAAAAAAAAAAAAATCAGTCCCGTAACAGGCCACGAGGGCCCTGAGGGGCAGATACTATAGAGGTATCTGATTCATGACCATACGGCACACTAGAGAGATAGTGTGGTCAGTACTATGCTCCGGCCGCCTGATTTTCCCCTTGGCTGCTTCGACTGCTAGAGTCATTAGCACCCAAGGTACCCATTATATTTTTTTTTTTTTTTTTTTTTTTTTTTTTTTTTTTTTTTTTTTTTTTTTTTTTTTACGGCGCATCTACTTCTAGGTCATTAGCGCCGGTACCCATTATTAAATTAATTAAAGGCTGGGTCGGCCTAGGGACGGTCGGGGAGGCCGAATTCAGCCCATGAGCGAAGACACTAGAAGAAAAAATCTTTAGTGCTTGCTCGGGATTCGATCTCAGGTCCTCCAAGTTAGTAGTCCAGTGCTCTACCACTGAGCTAACCTCGCCCCTAATGCCAAGGCCTAAGCTTATGCAAACTAGCCACAAAAGTTGTAAGGGCCTTTAGAAGTATCCACGGTGGAGTAAGGATCTTTTAGCACTTTCCTCCGAAGGAAAGTAGCTATTGAGGTTGGACTCATGATGGAATTTTTGAAAAATTTCTTCAAATCTTTATCGATCCTACCTAGTAGACACCGAAAATGACCCCCGTTAAAATTTATATATATATATATATATATATATATATATATATATATATATATATATACATATATATATATATATATATATATATATATATATATATATATATATATATATATATATATATATGTCTCTGTTAACACGATAGCGGCCAGAGTTTTTCTTTTTTTCGTCACGAAACTTGGTATATAGCATTCAATTAGCAAACGATTGAACGAGTTCGTTAACCACCAAAATCGGTCCACCGGAAGGGGGGGTTTACCCCGAACCAGAGTTGTTAAAAATGTAATCCCCATTCCCATTTCAAATTCCCATTCCTTTTGAAAAAAAAGTAATTGCCATTCCCATTCCCATTACTGTAATGGGAATGGGAATTGCCATTACATTTTGCAATTACAAGTAATGGGTACTGTTTTTTTAGATTCCCATTACTTTTAATGAAAAAAAGTAATTGCCATTCCCATTCCCATTACTGTAATGGGAATGGGAATGGCAATTACATTTTTCAAGTAAAAGTAATGGGTACTGTTTTTTTAGATTCCCATTACTTGTAATGGAAAAAAGTAATTCCAATTTACATTACAATTACAGGAATTGGAATGGAGTAATGGGAATGGCCATTACGTGTGAGTAATTGGATTACAT
The DNA here is from genome assembly GCA_946811695.1 of Gonocerus acuteangulatus. NCBI lineage: Eukaryota > Metazoa > Arthropoda > Insecta > Hemiptera > Coreidae > Gonocerus > Gonocerus acuteangulatus. The sequence goes on along the minus strand of OX328123.1, from coordinate 111,971,526 downwards.
TTCATTAGATAGTCCGGGTTAGAAAAATTGTATTTTTCAAGGGAAAGGGAGCTCTTATGCAGTTTTAAATACTGCATACTTTTTTTTTTTTTAAACCTGGTTTGTTACTTATACAAATTCACACCGTTTGACTGATTTTTGACCAAACTTGGCACACAGATAGATCTTGACCCGGCGAGTCTCGTAAGCTAGGTCAAAAACATCTACCAGCTGTCTGTCTGTATGTTTGTTCCTTATACAAATCAACACCGTTTGGCCGATTTTGACCAAACTTGACACACAGATAGGTCTTGACCCGAGGAGTCTCGTAGGCTAGGTCAAAAACATCTACCAGCTGCCGGTCTGTATGTTTGTTCCTTATACAAATCCACACCGTTTGACCGATTTTGACCAAACTTGACACACAGATAGGTCTTGACCCGGGAAGTCCCGTAGGCTAGGTCAAAAACATCTACGAGATGCCGGTCTGTATGTTAGTTCCTTATACAAATCCACACCGTTTGACCGATTTTGACCAAACTTGACACACAGATAGGTCTTGACCCGGGAAGTCCCGTAGGCTAGGTCAAAAACATCTACGAGATGCCGGTCTGTATGTTAGTTTTCCTTATAAAAATTCACACAGTTTGACCGATTTTGACCAAACTTGGCACACAGATAGGTCTTGACCCGACGAGCCTCGTAGGCTAGATCAAAAACATCTACCAGCTGTCTGCCTATATGTTTGTTGCTTATACAAATTCACACCGTTTCACTGATTTTGACCAAACTTGACACACAGTTACATCTTGATCCAGAGAGTGGCTTGATCAAAAACGTCTACTAGCTGTCTGTCTGTATGTTTATTCTTTATACAATTCCAAACCGTTAGACCAATTTTTAACAAAAGTGGCAAGTGGGTAGGTCTTGATCGGGGGAGTGCACGGGTTTGAAACTGTGAACCCGAACAGCTACAGATTTGCGTTATTAGATTTTTTGAAGTTTTTTGCTCATAAAATTCCAGAACACATACCACGATTGAACTGAAATCTGTAACTTTCGAGCTTTATCGACCGTTCAAATTGGTTTATATTATTATTGGATAAATATTCTTTGAAATGTAGTGAATACGAGACGTTTCCCATGCAATGTAGTTTGACAATGCAAATAGCTCCTCATCATAACTTCTTTCTTATTATTGCACCTCCGTCCTAAAGGTGATATTGTAGAGTTGATATAGAGGGTAGTATTTTGAAGGGTATTGTAGGTAATATTAGGAAAGACATTGAAGGTGGTATAACCTTCCTAATTCCACCTTATAAATCCTTTCTAATACCACCTTCAATATCCTTCCTAATAATAGCTTCTATTTTCTTCTTAATATCACCCTTTATAACCATCCTAATACCTCTTTTCATGCCCTTCCTATTACTACCGTCTATACCCTTCCTAATACTTCTATATCTTCCTAATAAAACCACTTTCTATATCCTTCGTAATATCATCTTATCGTTAATGAGCAAACATTTGTAATATATGAATGTAGTAATGAATACATTGGTATTCACTAGTTATAATGTGAAACATTTGTATGTCTATATTGTAATTTTTTTTTTTTTTTTTTTTTTTGTAATCACAGTTTTTGTGAACAATTACACTTTTCCATGTCACTTTATTTGTATTTACAGAAAAATTTGTGAATAAAAATTCATTTGCATTAATATATTTAATAAACTTATATAAATAAATTCTATTCACACCTATGTAATACGACTTTCTTTATATTCGTATTAAGAAAATTTAGAATAACTTCGTATTTTTATTTCTAAATAAAATTGTGCTCATCAGTGGCGATAGAGCTATCTGAATTGTATAAATATAATCGAGAAAATTCCAGTTTGTTTAAAGTTTTAAATGATTTTCCGCAAGAAGAAATTGAATTGATTGGAATCTATGTTTTTATTTTCATTTTATTTTTTTACGGCGCATCTACATTTAGGTCATTAGCGCCTGGAATCTATGTTCTCGTTATTCTCTCACAAAAAGTGAGTCCCGTAAAATTAATTTATACTTAACTTAACCGTGAAAAGTCAGTATAATAGTAGTAAAACAATTTTTGATTTCAAAACTGATTTCAGATTGGTTTTTAGCACATTCAAAACTCCTGTATTCAAATTTTGGGAAGATAACAATAATAACAAAAAAGTGTATTCAAGTTTCACTACAACTATAATCTCCCTTTCCCTCAAGAACAGACAGGTCTGTGAGCCAAGTTTGGTCAAAATCGGTCAAACGGTGTGAATTTGTTTAAGGAACAAACATACAGACCGGCATCTCGTAGATGTTTTTGACCTAGCCTACGAGACTCCCCGGATCAAGACCTATCTGTGTGCCAAGTTTGGTCAAAATCGGTCAAACTGTGTGAATTTGTATAAGGAACAAACATACAGACCGGCATCTCGTAGATGTTTTTGACCTAGCCTACGAGACTCCCCGGGTCAAGACCTATCTGTGTGTCAAGTTTGGTCAAAATCGGTCAAACGGTGTGAATTTGTATAAGGAACAAACATATAGACAGACAGCTGGTAGATGTTTTTGACCTAGCCTACGAGACTCGCCGGGTCAAGATCTATCTGTGTGCCGATAGAGAAAAAAAAAAAAAAAACTGCAAAAAAGCTCCCTTTCCCTTGAAAAATACAATATTTCTAACCCGGACTATCTAATGAAATATAATCCAATTACAGACATGTAATGGCCATTCCCATTACTCCATTCCAATTCCTGTAATTGTAATGGAAATTGAAATTACTTTTTTCCATTACAAGTAATGGGAATCTAAAAAATCAGTACCCATTACTTTTAATAGGAATATGTAATTGCCATTCCCATTCCCATTACAGTAATGGGAATGGGAATGGCAATTACTTTTTATGTAATTTTTAGTAAAAACGCCTGGATTCCGATTTTTGACAATGTCTAGTGTGTGCCCAAGGCGAATTCCTATTAAAACAGGAAAGTAATTTGAAAAGTAATCATTAGTCAAAGTAATCATTACATTACAACTCTGCCCCGAACCCAAAACACTAATTTGACTATGTCAGCCGTAATATTTGTTATATTTCATCGTATTCGTAGTGGTAATATAGAGAGAAAAGTGAGATATAAAAATGAACTAAATCGGTTCATTAGAAGGGGGGGGGTTACACCGGACCCATAATACCAATTCGCCACTATCAGCCGTGATTTTTGGTATATTTCGACGAAACTCGGTATTCGTAGTGGTAATCCACAGGTAAATATGTGTTGTAAAAATAAACTAAAGCGGTTCATTAGGAGGGGGGGGGGGTTTACTCCGGACGCACAATACCAATTCGCTACTACCAGCCTTGTTTTTTGGTATATTTCGACGAAACTCGGTATTCGAAGTGGTAATCTACAGGTAAATATGCGCTGTAAAAATAAACTAAATCGGTTCATTTGAAGGGGGGGGGGGTTACTCCGGACCCAAATTCCCAATGTACTCATACCGGTCGTAATTTCTGCTGTATTGTAACGAAACGCGGTATACGTCGTGGGTAACTCATGAGAAAGAAGTGTTGTAAAAATGAGCTGAATCGGTCAATCGGAAAGCGGGGGTTTAATTTGTAATATATTTCAATAGAAAAGCCCGCCAGACGTAGGTTCACAAAGCCACCGCAAGGAGCGCTTTCTACCACTAGAGTGACTGTATCTGTTCCTGCGTTAGATCAAAATACGATAATATGAGGTTTTTTGTATTTATTACGTAGTGTAATAGGTACCATGTGTAAACATAACTCTGGAAGCAAATTAATAATTGATCAGTTACTCATTACAAATTTAAAAGAGAACTATTCATGTTTTTATTTTATTTATGTAGGATATTTTAAGCAAATTGTTCTGGACAGCAGTCTACACTACCCAAATTCTGAGGAAAGTGCTTAGTTATGCAGCTCCTGCGTGACGGACTTTTCTTGAGACCTCGATGAAAAACACCAACCCTCCTCTCTCGGGATTCTTAGCACCAACACCTCGCCGCGAATCCGGCATGTAAGGACACTCCACGCTCAAACGGAGAAGCTTGTCCATAAATTAATTCTCTGCTACATAGTCCTTCGTCGTTAGAGGTCCATGACAAATAGGGACAACCTCAATCGGCAAAGAGCCCTTCTCTAAGGAGCTTGGATGAGGTCAGGGAGTTTAATAATGGCATTGGCTGCCTCATGAAGGGCTTCTCCCTCTATCAGGCCTTCGAGGGCTTCGCCAAACCTAAACCTAATTACCGCACTATACTCCTACCATTCACAAAACTACTTAGTAGTCTACCTACAGCTGGTCGACGCAACAGCCAAACTCTCAATCAGTGGAAACTTTCTGACAAACTATTAATGGAGAACTGCGAATTATACAAATATGAGTGCTTTATGTTATCCTCGTTTGCAAATACTAATAATTATTAGCTAATTCCAGAAACTAGTACCCGCAAATTTGTAGATGTTTACGACGAGAAGTAGAAAAAATTGGTTATTTCGACATCGAAGATATGGGGTTTATTGTTTTATTCTGCACATCACATGCATTTATATGCATTTTATGTTTCATCTTTTGCATTTAAAAAAAATATAATTATGAATACCTAATTGAATATGAAAAAATAATGTAATAAAAATAGTTTCTGTTTTTTCGCCACGAAGCTTGGTACTGTGTAGTATTCCCCCAGCAAACGACTGAACGAGTTCGTTAATTAGCAAAATCCGTCCATCTGGAGGGGGGGGGGGGGGTATTCCGGTGCCTAAGTAGTTATTTGCCAATAACAGGTGTAAGTTTTGTTATATTTCAACGAAACTCGGTATTCATTGTGCTCATCTAAAGAGAAAAATGTGTTGTAAAAATAATCTAAATCGGTTCACTGTGAGGGCTTTTATTATTCATCATGCACCATAGACGAACATGTGAAGTGTTTGTGTATTTATTAAGTAGTGTAGCACCACGCATACACAAAACTCCGAATGAAAATTAAGTACAAAATTAATAATTGATACATTTGTTCAAAACAAATCTAAAAGAACAGAACTATTCATGTTTTTATTTTATTTATACAGATTATTTTAAGCAAATTATTCAGGAATGCAGTCTAAACTACCCAAATTCCGAGGAAAGTGCTTAGTTTTGCACCTCCTGCGTGATGGACTTTTAATGTAGGTACATTATGATATGTTGGTTGTTTTCAATTGATGACTTCTTTTGTTAATTGAATTGTCTAAAGTGATTTGAGTTATTCTGTTTTAACTTTCCATTTGCAATGGTGGTTAACAGGACACCGACGATGAGGCTGTGACCTCGAAAACGTTCTGTAAAATAAAATAAGTATATAAAGTGGAGATTTTTTATCTATTTTTCATTCTAATGACTACGAAGAACTTTTATAGTTTCTGAGAAAAGAGAACCCCATACCGCCCCTTTATTATGACTGATGATTTCAAGTAGGATCTCAAAAAACCTGGAAATCAGTGATTTGTTCATTTCACGGAATAAACCTTCAATCTGCAGCTGAAGGCGAATCCAGGCTCTATCGGCCAATCTTGACATATCCTGCACAGATTTGATTATGCACGCCGCTACGCTAATTTAATTACTGCAACCTGTTACTTGGATCAAAGCACTCAATTAAAGCGTTTTCCGCGTTTTTAGTTTTAGCCTTTAGGAACGATCAGTGACGTAGGGATTTTTTTCTTCAAATGTGGGTGGGCAAGATTATCTGACTTGGTAATTTATTGAGACCTCTTCACCCTCCCTATGTCCCCTAGTAGAAGACACGTGCTCAAACACAGGTGAGTTGCCAGGATTATCCCATGTGCAAACACTCACTCATCTGGGGTCCACTCTACCAGTAACTCCACCAGAAGAATCTGTTTCATGATTGGCTTAAAAGTGATTTAGTTCAAAAATAGACTAATCTCCCCTGCGTATCATAAGCTAATCTTACATGACCACATACGGTCGTGAATCAAGGGAGTGAGAGAGTAGAAATTAAATGTTAGTAGGTTCCGACATGTTTTATTAATCTTCTGCGGCTAAAGTGCCAAACTTGCCATTTAAGTAGAATATGAATAAAACTTGAATGATGAATTAGGAATATAAAATTTTGTTTTATCAACATTTTGTATTTTTCAACATAGAATACGAATCAGTAGAAAAATGAATAGGTATCTGCCATTTGAAAAACTGTAGCAAACGGAAGTTGTTTTTGTTGTAGTTAAATTTTAGCGCGGCTCTTCCCTCCCTCCGTAGGGAAACCCGCTTATGATGCAGACCTTATGACGCAATCCGGAAATGCCGACTCAAAAATTTCACGTTTCGAAACGCCCGAAAATACGGTGGTTCGAATTTGTATATATATATATATATATATATATATATATATATATATATATACACACACACACACATACATATATATATATATATATATATATATATATATATACATATGTATATTTGTCTGTTCGCCCTCTCACGGTCTCAAAAATGGTCCGATTTTAATGAAATTTGACGAAAGATCAAGTTCCTTAACTAGCAGAATCCGTCGGCCGAAACATGATTTTGATCCGAAAATTCCCCCCCCCCCCCAAAAAAAAAAAAAAAAAAAAAAAAAAAAAATCTAGCGTCTCCGTTTTCACGTTAATATGCTTGTAGGTACTCTTTTTATAGGTTCTCTAACGTAAGAAAACGAATGAAGCCACTTTCAAGGTGAAATCTGTATTCGTCTTTTATCTTGGTTTCATTAGGAGTAAAGGAAGCATTCAAAAAACATGTATTAAAAGTTTTGGGATCTTCGTATATTTTATTAAATATCTTGAAATAAGTTTGGAAATCATGGTAAGTGGAAAGATACCATTAGAAATGTTCCTAAATTCTCTCAATAATAGGATCTGTAGTGAAATTCGACGTGACGATGTCAATCGGACAAATAAGTGAAAAAATCGTCAAAAGTTAGTTTCGTTGCTTTAGACGGGTTTTGTAGCTGTTTAACTTACTTTTTAGTTGGTTCTTTTTTGTTTTAAATTGTATTTAAGATTAAAATGAGTATGATAGTAAAACGATGTAAGAAAATTAGAAACGTATTGATTTTATTTTTCTACGATCCCTCATTTGAGAATGAAGAATTTCGGAAAAAGTGTACAAACATAGTTTTTCCAAAATGAAAGGTCAAATTTGTTAACCATCATAGTTCCCACACCAGAATACTATGAAAACAGCAGGTTAATAAATTTTATTTTACAGGATTACGATAGTCCGTTGTCCTTACAAGGGCTCGGCCCAAAAAGCTGGAGGCTTCAAAATATTACTTAACGACTTATTAATGCCCCCTTAATATTCCTAAAGTGCAATATCCGAAGATATGTGACTACTAAAGGAATTAAGGCACGTGTAGGTGTCCCTGAAACAGATGCCGGACGGTCTAAGTGGATTTGGTATCGGACCGGACAGCTGGCTAATCCTCCGATACCGGAAGGATGTCCACGACACCAGACACTTCCTTCCACCTATTGGTTACCTGTCCGGCGTCCGGCTGACGTCATCTCAACAACTGACACCCTCTTTCTCACCCTAGGCCAAGGGTAGGGTACTGTTGGAATGCAGGATGCCTTACATCCTCTAAAGTAGAGAATACAGGAACTTAAGTTTGATTTGTAATTATATTATAAACCGTAATGGTTGTCCACGATATAAGCAGGGCCTCCGAGAGGAATTACGGGTCCCTGTCTAAATAGCTTCATCAGCCAATTAACTCCCCCCCCCCTGCATTAACATTACCAAGAACTATTTACAACTGAGATTTCTCTGAAAACAAAGTTAACTACATTTGTAATTGAACGGAGTGGAAAATTTACGTATTGTCAAGGGTAAATTGGCAACATCCTGGGACTATACATTTTTGGACTGATAATATTTAAAAGCTACTTTATATATTAGATATAGAGAATTTAGAAAGTTATCAATTGGTTGTTCTTAATAATAATTATGGGAACATATTACTTTTGTAACTATCTCAGTGCGCTCAACCCCCACCCCCCAGCTAACAAGTTGTATATACTATATATATATATATATATATATATATATATACATATATATATATATACATATGTATATGTGTGTGTGTGTGTGTGTGTGTGTGTGTGTGTGTGTATGTGCGTGTAAGGAGCATAAAATATCCAATTCATGACAAAAGATGGAAAATAACGCGGAAGAGAAAATGGAAATATAGCAAAGAATGTGTGAAAAAATAAACACAACGGAATATGTATTTAATATGCTCATATTTTAGAAGCCTCAAAGCTTCTGCAAGTAACGTGATAAGTATAATATGAGCATTAAAAATTACATATATATATATATATATATATATATATATATATATATATATATATATATATACAGTTATCAGTATTCTGCCTGATTGTTTTATTATTGTTGCTCGGCATTCATCTGCAGGGGTAGTTCTTCTCTTGGTGAGTTTTGAAAATGTTTTCAAATCTTCATCGATACTAGATAATAATACATACTAAATACTAAAAATGTCCAACACAAAGGAAGTGCGTGTTTCCGTATCGTTCTTGTTTCTGTTATTATTAAAAGCGTAAAAAGGAACTGATGGCCACACGAGCTGCGCTTGCGTTAGACCTAAATTATGTAAAAAATTAAAATTGGGCTTTTTATTACAACTATAAAAGAGAAAAATTATTTATTTATTTAATTTTTATTTTATTTTTTATTTAAGGGGTGTCAACCTTTGTGGTCATTAACGCCATAGTTTATTATAAGCGCATTCTTGAAGTAGTAAGTGTCAACTAGCCACCTCGCTGAGGAATGGTATGGGAGTAACTTCAATAGGTACAATCCTTCAGAATGTGATAAAGTAGTTCACTTTAACAGCTTTATGTGGTTAAAAATGAATGAATAGCATTTCAGATCTTTTAAGGAGGCCCGGTAGCCATGAGTGTTAAGGCGTGAGCTCTTAGCATTCCGTGCCAAGGGTCGTGGGTTCGATTCCGACTATATATGGGTTGGTGGCTTATCATTAGATAAAAATAAAAGGCATCAGCTCTATCCTGGCTAGAAAAGGGTGGTAACCTATAGATAACCCGTCCTAAAATTCTTAGTTAATAATAATAGATGTTAAAATTAAAAAAAAAAAGATCTTTTAAAGGCTGGTTAGTACAGTTACTCGGTAGGCACAGACACCCTATTAAGTGATTTTCGGTCCATTAGATAATGAGATGTTCGGTAATCCTGAATGGTAAACACGGAGAACGCGTGCCTGTCTTCCCACGGCCGTGTTATCACAAGTATGCATCTCTCTCTACTCGTGGTTCCAACCCCACCATGGCGGGGGGTAATCGACGCTTGTCGACTGGCAAATTACTCCAGTAGCTTATATCTACATCAATGGGGAGCTACTATGTGGTACATTCGATTAGAAAAGTGCATGTCATTTTAGGCTGTTTCCTCTCTCTCTCTGTATATAAGAGGGGAAACATTTTGGTTTCTGTTGCAAAACAGCGGATTAGGTTGAATTGTTTTTCAACCGACATTCAAACCAAAATAAGACATAATTTTTTTATTAACTGAGCTTACCTCATTCTGGCATGGGCGTATATAAGGGGGGCTGAGGAGGCTGCAGCCCCCCCCCCCCCGAAAATTTGATTTGATTGGCAAAAATTTTATAAAATCCTTAAAAATAAATTAAATAAGATCATTTAGTTCATAAAAAATATTCTATTTTGAGTGTAATAGCGTTAGTTGGCTAAAAACTCTTCCAAGATCTAAATAGTTAGTATTCCTTAAACCGGAAATGGTCTCAGCCCCGCCGACATTTTTCCAGCCCCCTCCGAAATTATTTCCTATGTACGCCCATACATTCTGGAACACTATAAGCCGACATATATGAAGCTTTTCTTGAATACTATACAGAAAGGGTAATAAAATAAGGCTATAATTGTAATAATAATCCATCCAATAATATGATATCTAAGCCTTAAAAAATGAATAAAAATACCGTAAAATAAATATATAAAAAGTTATACAATAAACTAAATAAGTCGCCAATTATTGTAAGATCAGATATTTTGGTTATAATTAAAATTATGGTTAGAATTAAGAATATTACTACAATCCGTTGTATGTCGACGTTATCTGTAGGTAGGTCAGTATGGTAGCAATATAAGGACTCCTATCTGATAATAGCTCACTAAGGCCCCGTGGTGCCTGTAGATGGTCTCATTTTATGCAGTCTGTTAGTAAGTATTTCACAATTGGAGGAACGTTGAAAATGTTACACCTTTGCTTGTCTTGTTTTATACACACATAATTCGTGTATGTCCACTTCTTAGTCTTTTTAGAATAACTTCATCACGTATTTTTCTTTGATCTCTTGACGTATGTGGTTTGTATTGCTCTTTATTTGCATTAGGTGTTCTTGAGTGGAATACCAGGTCTATTCAGGATAACGTCTGTTTATTCATTTTCATTTTTTTTTTTTTTTTTTTAGTAGGCCTTTAGGGTAAATGACCCGACTGCTCCATAAGTTGACACTTCAAATTTAAATTTGAAAAATAACAATTAGATTAAAGAGAATTCAATATATCTGCGTCCAATAGAAAGAACAGTTGTTGAAGAATAATGTTGACTAACCCGATCAACTATGTAACTGTTAGGCCCAGCGCACACGGTGAGACTGTTTTGCAACTCCAGTTGCAAACTAGTTGCACGCGCAACTGTTTTGCGACCTCGGCAATGTATTTCAATGGACAGGCGCACACGACGCAACTGGTTTTTGACGATTTCAAACTAACCTGAAACCAAACATATGTTAAGGCCCATCGCACACGATGCAACTCGTTTGCAACTCCAGTTGCACGCGCAACTGTTTTGCGACCTCGGCAATGTATTTCAATGGACAGGCGCACACGACGCAACTTGTTTTTGAAGATTTCAAACCAGTCACATGCAACGCAACTGCAACCGCGGGCCCACGGTTGCAGTTGCGTTGCATTTGTGTCGTACGAGACTTTCGTCGGACAGCCTTGCATTCTATCGATATTTGTGGTTGCTTAGTTACATGAAGGTTCATTTATTACATATTTTATTCAGCTATGTTATCTTGGGTTATCAGTCCAGGCAACGAATGCTTCTAAACCCCCCTCCCCCCCGGCTTAAAGGCTAGGGGCGAGGACATTTGATATGTTCACCTCCTATCTAGGCCAAGCAAAGTTACGACTGTATGTAAAGGCAGTTTTAAGTAGTGTATTTGAGCCATGTAGCCAATAACAATATGTGCCATCAAGAACTTAACGTGAAGAAATTTTTGATTTAAAAACGGATGTCAGATTCGTTTTTAGCACATAAAAAAACCCTAAATTCAAATTTTGTGAATATTACAAAAAAAAAAAAAAGGGTATTTTAAATTTCACTAAGGGGGAGGGCCCTTATAAGTTTGTTAAAGATTCAAGAATCCGGCCATATTTCAAAGAATATTTACCCGATTCAAACCAAACTTGGAGGGTCGATAATCTGACACATTTCCGTCCAATGAGGCTGTTTCTACGTGTTCTGGGATTGACGTTATATGCAAAAAAATTAACATTTTATTTTTATTTTGAGAACCATTTTTTGCAAGTACATTTTGATATAATACAATAGTCATTTATATGATGATGGTCATTTATTGGTTAGAACAAGGAGTCTTTCTTCTTGTTAAGGATTTTAATGAATTAAAAAGGAGATTATCTCAAGAGAAGATATTGAATTTCAAAACGTCACGTTACTTTTTCGCTTACAAATTTGTAGTCTTCTTCAGACTGGGAAAAATCATTAGTTTTTGTTTTCAAAGATATTCACCCCATTAAAGTTTTTTGGGGTGCTTATTTCTGACATTATTTTTGGTCTAAAAAAATGTATAATGCTAGTTTACTTGAAAACATAAACATATTTTTGAATTTATTTGACGTAATATAAATTATTGTTTAACGATTATATTTTTCTTTTAATCTAGGAACTCTATAAAACAAATGAATTGGTGAAAGAATCATGTCGATATAATTTTTAAACTCGATGAAAAAAGCACTTTCAACTTATTTTATTTTATTTCTCGGCTCCAATGCGCATTGGACGGAACGCTTGGACACGTCGACTATTTTTCTGTGTAGAATCACCAGAATAAAAATAGTTCATATTGGTGACCCCCATCGCTGTGTACTCCCCTTGTGAGTCTGACATTGCAAGTTCTTACAAAGAAACACGCAACTCACTAAATAAACAAACCACTTGCGAAACTGTTGGGCAATTGATTTACAACAAGCCAATATACTCGCGTGTTTTGTTTTAGTCAATAAATAATTTTATACGCAACTGGTTTGCAACTCGAGTTGCAGAACAGTCGCGCCTTTTGCTGAAAAAAGTTGCAAACTGGTTTCAGATGCAACTAGTTTGCAACTCGAGTTGCAGAATAGTCTCACCGTGTGTGCTGGGCCTTAATAACATCTGCAGCCATTTTAGTATGAAAAATCCTTGAGTCGACTCCTGTTGCTCTCTTCACTTAGTGATTTTGCTAAGAGATTAAGAATATTTTGTACGAATTTTTTGTTGTAATGGATGCATTAAATTGTTTTTTTATGATCTCTACGAAATCGATGATACTTAAATTAAGGGCTTTAAAAGGTTTGACATATTTTAGATAAAAAAAATCTTGAGATTATGATAGTGTCAACATTGGGAACATAATAAACAACCATGGCTCCTATTCTTGACACTCGTGTCAACTTTAGGAAAACGGTTGTCAGCGACGCAGACTGAAAGATTTAGTTGAGATTTTCATTAGAAATTCATGTATCCTGATTTCATTAATTTCTTATGACTGGAACCTTAAGTTGACAACCTGTTTTCCTAATGTTGACATTCTGTTCCTAATGTTGACAGACAACTTTTTATAATAGTTTTCTACAATTTGGAATGGTCGCACAACTTCTTATTCTATTCGTGGTACAATGGTTATAACTGGCGGTACTTCCAAATGCTTCTCACATCATCCAATCTATGGACGTATCAAATTTCCGAACACTTAAAGAAGGTTGGCAGCTGAGAGTTCATGAATGGAGCGTCAACCAAATGGCAAGTCCTGCATAAAAAAAAAAAAAAAAAAAAAAACAGCTGGAATCGCCAAAAAAGAAAGACCCAAGGCTAGATTGAACAAAAAAAGAAGAAAAATCCCTTAAAGGAAATATCTCTTAAATACTCTTCGTCTGATAAAGAAAGTGAGAAACTCCATAACTGAGGAAGATGGTGAATCCACCAATCACCCTGAAGGAAAGACGTCACTAACATGAGCTTTGTAGAATCAACATGTGTAAGTAAACCATCATCAATGTCAACAATTGAGGGAAGTCAGGTAGATAAAACCACAAATAACGAATATGAGAAGAATGCAGATCAAAGTTTACACAAAAAGTTAAAGAAGAAGAGGGATTGTTCAAAAGTGACCAAGGGATGAAAGATGAAAATGGTTGTAATAGGCAAGTGATAAACAAAGTGGACGTTATTAGAGTAGGTGATTATTGTATAGTTCTAGTTGAAGGAAAAAGAACATGGGTAACATGTTTGTCAAGTGGTGAGGCGGATTTCCGCGAATCCAGTTGTCCCTTGTTCCTCGATATAGACGAAAAACAGTTTTCTCCGTTGATAGCAAGATTTTCAAATATCTACTAGCCAAATTACTAGTAAAATTAACAATCCTCTAGTAATTGGACAAAATACATGAATTACCAGAACCAATGACTACATGAAAAAATTCGGAGGCATACTTGTTTGTCTTTCAGTTCTAATTTTTTGTTAAAAATAATTGTTTGTTTTTCAAAAAGCATCTCTTTAAAATTCATTAAATTTGCCATAGTTCCTGCTATTTTCAATCCAATTTGGTTGATTGTTAAAAAAATGAAGTTGTATTATTTTCATTTTCCCTAACTGTCATCCTTAGGAAGAGAAAAGTCAAACTTGGGCACCGACCGACTGGAACATTAGGACCAAAGTAAGGCAGCATTAAATGATGTATTTTACTTGAAATACTTAATGTATCTAAAATTGGTTTATGTGCATTTCATAGAGAATGAGCAGACAAATAACTTGATATATTTAAAATTTATTTTTTACAAAAACTAAGTGAAAAATTATTTTAAATAAAATAACCTATCCTTAAAGTGTCAACTATTGGGTCATTTACCCTAATTGTAAGTAGGTGCTGATTTTTCGGGTGGCTTCTAGTAAGAAGTTTTGCATGTTCCCCCGCTGTCTGTCCGATGTTTTCATGACCTGACCCCACACCATATTTACCATTGTGTGGTGTTGGTCTTTTAGTCTTAATATTTCTTGTAAAATTTTGATGATGATCGAGTTGGTGCTGTAGACGTTGTATAGACAGAGTAAACAACTTAACGAATCAGTTCACAGCATTCTTATTAACATACTAGCTGTGCCCGCGATTTCGTCCGCGTGCATAGCGACTTATAGCAGCATTTTTGGATATAACATTTGGTTTATTTTGGATTATAACCACCAACGTATGGGTATTTAAAAAAATCTACTTTACATTAATGCTTCTCTATACACAATATTAGGCATTTAGCCATCGGGGACCAAGCATACAGGCTGCTAGCATTGTTAAACGTGACAGAGCCACTAAGCGGACCCCTTGAGTTTAACAATCTTATGAGTTTATGGATTGTTAAACCCTAGTGTGTATAGAGTGTCTGACAAACAGCAGACATACAGACTGTTGTTTTTGGTACTATTGCGTTGATAAAGGCCCCCAATAGTATTTTTTCCCATATGTCTTCCATGTACAGACAGCGATCCGTTAGAATTTTATTATATGTATAGATAGATTACGGCTGGAAGTGGCAAGTTGGTAATTTGGGTCCAGAGTAACTCCCCCCTTCTAATGAACCGATTGAGTTTCGTTGCAATAAAACAATAATTGCGGGCGGTATGGGTGAATAACTACTTTCGGTCCGGAGCAAATCCCCCCCTCCTCCAGATGAACCAATTTTGCTGGTTAACGAACACCTTCTATCATTTGCTAGGGGAATACTTTATACCAAGTTTCGTGACGAAAAAAACTCTGATGTGTACCGTGTTAACGATAGTTCATGAAATGTTCGACGTATATTGGCTTAACGTTTTTATTTATGAACCGACTGACATGAAACATACACTAAATATTAAGTGCAGGGAACCACAATATATTAATGAAAACCGCAACTAAATCGGATAAGCCGTTTCTGAAATTAGCGCGCAGAGACAACCAGTACCCAAAAATCATTTTTTTTTTTTGGTACTTTTGCATTGATAAAGCCCTCCAAAAGTATTTTTCCATATATATCTTCCATGTACAGATTGCGATCCGTTAGAATTTTATTATATCTATAGATGTGGAAGTTCACTTGAAAAGTCAGGGTGTAACGAACATTTAAAAACAATCTGAGTTCCCATTGATTTTTTTCTGTAATCCTATGAGTGATTGTATTTGTGTGGCTATATATATTTGCCTGTGTGTGTGTGTCTACTCATCCAACCAAGACTCAAGACGCGTGCCCAGCTGACCGCAGAAACCTGATATTGCATCCTTATCGGCATGTCCAGATCGAATCTCAGTCCCATGACACTCGTTGTCTCTTACTGGCTATTTGATATTCCAATAGTTCATTCTCATACACGCCCTATATACTGATATGCCGTCCGTTTATTCTGTGGTTTATTGTTGTCCCCTCATACTATTCCCAAGGACAAAATTAAAAGGACAGCAGAGTAATTTACAGTAACGCTGGACCCGATGAGACCCGATGAGTTAATACGGAGGTGTCTTAAGGAGCTTATTACGTAGACCCGATGAGTTAATACCGAGGTGTCTTAAGGAGCTTATGCCGTAGACCCGATGAGTTAATACGGAGGTGTCTTAAGGAGCTTATTACGTAGACCCGATTAGTTAGTACCGAGATGTCTTAAGGAGCTTATGCCGTAGACCCGATGAGTTAATACGGAGGTGCCTTAAGGAGCTTATGACGAAGACCCGGATGAGTTAATACCGAGGTGTCTTAAGGAGCTTATTACGTAGACCCGGATGAGTTAATACCGAGGTGTCTTAAGGAGCTTATTACGTAGACCCGGATGAGTTAATACCGAGGTGTCTTAAGGAGCTTATTACGTAGACCCGGATGAGTTAATACCGAGGTGTCTTAAGGAGCTTATTACGTAAACCCGTTGAGTTAATACGGAGGTGTCTTAAGGAACATATTACGTAGACCCGATGAGTTAATACCGAGGTGTCTTAAGTAGCTTATGACGTAGACCCGATGAGTTAATACCGAGGTGTCTTAAGAAGCTTATGACGTAGACCCGATGAGTTAATACGGAGGTGTCTTAAGGAACTTATGACGTAGACCCGATGAGCTCATTCGGAGGTGTCTTAAGGAACTTTCCTTAAGAATGAGCGGAATTCGAAGATTGATCAACACCCGCGCCAAAAATCTCAATTTTTCGCGAGATGTCTTTGGAGTAGTGATTTAAATATTTCCAAGCTCTATTCCTAGCTTTTCGTACTCCACAAGTTTTATTTTAGGCGCTAAGAGCTTTCAGGAACTCCTTCTACCATCCTCAGTTGTTTAGCTTCACGGTTGGGGATTCTCATTCCCCTAAAATAAAACTTGTGGAGTAAGTGACTAATTTCATTTATACTTTGATTAACGTAGTTAGGATGAATGTCAAACCAGTAAAAAAAAATGCTTGGACTACCCGAGATTTGTATTCTAATTCGTTTTTTTTTTTTTTCACTCTCCTCCAGACCGGTTAAAGATTTCGTTTTGATGAAGTAAATTATTTCTGTTTTTTTTTGCGGTAATTCAGGCGACAAAAATCTAACGTTTCATGGATTTTGAAACAAGTAAAGCGATTTTATAAATTTAAGGTTATCGCAAAAATATAAACTAGTTTAAAAGCCAAATATTGACAGGTTTAATACTGAGGTAAAGTTGTGCAGTTCCTGGGAGTCGTTTCTTATTTTTTTTTTTTTTTTCTTTTTTTTTCTTTTTTCAGGAAAATTAAATGAATTCGACACAGTGAAAAAGGAAACATTCACTAAGGCAAATTTACAAAACAACATTTGCAAGTCATAATCTACAAAACCTTCTTATTTTTGAAAATAGATTTACCCATCTTTCGAATGCCCCATATAATTACACAAAAAATAGATATTACACAATTAAGAAAAAATAATGGTTTGATTGATTTTAGATTAAAAACGAGACACGTATCTTTGGTCGGTAGTTCACCCCAGGCAGATGTTAGACGTTATGGCTTCTCTTCTTAAGGATCTTTAGTAAGTGATAATATTATTTTAGCTGTTCATCCACCACCAGCTGCTTTTTATTCAACATGTCGGTTTCTTTTTAGACCTAGCCTTCTTTTGGTAGAGGTTTATTAAAAAAACGTGAATTACCTACTAACCTAATAGAAGCAATGAGAAACAAAGAGTAATTTACAACGATGAACGAAAAAATAAATACTTATCAAAAGCCTTTTCATTTTCCTAATGTCATTGGGAATAGGCTCTTTTTTTTTCTAACGTACTACTATTTTTGCCGAAAATTCCATAGATAAACTCATTTTACTATTATTCAAATTCAGATACATATAGTATACGTTAGTGAATTTCACTACTAAAATGAATCCAATGTACAGATACTCGCCAGTATCCTTGTTGATTTTCATTGGGTCTTAAGTGAAGCTCTATCATGTCATAATTTATTTTAAAAAATGTCATTTATATAAAAAACATTATGTTGACTAAAATATTTTACCTTTTAGGACCTTGGATATCGAATATAACGATGGTTCAAATTTGTATATGTATTTTAGCGCGTTTCCTCCCTCCTTCCAAAGGACAATCCCTCGTGACGCAATCCGGAAGTACCTAAAAAACAATTTCACGTTTCAGAACCAATAGGTCACAAAAAAACATAAATGTGAAATAGAGGCCAAGTTCCTGCCCCCACAAAGAAACACTCCCTTTCTCAAAAATATCCCCTCCTAAAACCCCCCAAAACGCCTTACCATTCTACACTCCAAAAAAGTAGTATGAGTTGGTGTATTAATTCAACCAAAAATATTTGCCAATACAAGAGATGATACAAGAAAGAAATGTCCAAGCTCATTACTTGGAAGACCTTATAGTTAATTACTAAGAACAGTAAAGACACTTCAACTGGCCTTTAAAAACAACAATAAAAATACTTATATCCAGTTACTAAAATATCACTTTCCTCAACCAGGTATATTCTTAAACTTGGCAATGTTTAGTTTTTCTCTAAAGATAATTTCGGCACAAAAAATACATTGCCAAGTTTAAGAATATACCTGGTTGAGGAAAGTGATATTTTAGTAACTGGATATAAGTATTTTTATTGTTGTTTTTAAAGGTCAGTTGAAGTGTCTTGACTGTTCTTAGTAAGTAACTATGAGGTCTTCCAAGTAATGAACTTGGACATTTCTTTCTTGTATCATCTCTTGTATTGGCAAATATTTTTGGTTGAATTAATACACCAACTCATAATACTTTTTTGGAGTGTATGGTAAGGCGTTTTTGGGGGGTTTTAGGAGGGGATATTTTTGAGAAAGGGAGTGTTTCTTTGTGGGGGCAGGAACTTGGCCTCTATTTCACATTTATGTTTTTTTGGGGATCTCATTACTTTTTTCTAAGTATTAAATAGAATTTAGTTGCCACATACCTACTGGCTTTTGTACTTCATATAAAACCAGGGTCTTTGGATTCTGCATAAGGTTCTCCTTACTGCTTGATATTTGATACCAGTAATCAACCTACATAAATGTAATCACTAGACTAGAAAAGTTAGAAGCTCTTCCAGATGACATTACTCTAGAGGACAAATTGATTGCTCTCTTAACTAAACTATTACACTGTAAAACAAAGGAACCTTATCCCGAGGATAAAGATCACAATAGGGAAAGTGCAGAAGGCCTTCAAGAAAAATTTAAGAACAAAGACGATACATTTTGGGTTTGTGATCCTAAACTTTGTAATTTAGATGGCTCGACTTTGAAAAACTTAGTATCTTCTTTGAAGTATATTATGCAGTGAGTCCCTACGACTTTATTTACTACATTTAAGAAAGAAGTCACAACTTTTTTTGTGCGTCGAAATGTTTCCTAAAACATCAAATATAGGTTCTCCTTACCAAGACGATTCATTTGATACCCCACATGATGGGTTTCAGAAGGAATGATGGCATTTCGATGGACCAAAAAGTAGAAAACGTCATAGGTAATATGACACTCCCGTATCAAGACCTACCTGCGTGCCAAGTTTGGCCAAAATAGGCCAAACGGTGTAAATTTGTATAAGGAACAAACATACAGACAGACAGCTGAAAGACCTTTTTTACCTAGCCTAGTGCATTCCCCGGACCAAGGCCTACCTGTGTGCCAAGTTTGGTCAAAATCGGTCAAATGGTGTGAATTTGTGTAAGGTACAAACATGCTGACAGACAGCTGATAGACGATTTTGACTAGCCTATGACACTACCCGGATAAAGACCGACGTGTGTGTCAAATTTTGTCAAAATCGGTCAAACGGTGTGTATTTGTATAAGGAACAAACAGACAGACAGACAGCTGATAGACAATTTAACCTAGCCTATGATTCTCCCCGTATCAAGACCCATCTGTGTCCCAAGTTTGGTCAAAATCGGTCAAACGGTACGGATTTGTAAGAGGAACAAACATACAGACAGACAGCTGGTATAAGATGTTTACCGAGCCTTTACTTTTTATTAGCCTAGCGTCTAATTGTTTCTTAACGTCAATTATAGGTTCTTCATACCGAGACAATTCATTTGATACCCCACATCATGGGTTTCGGACGGAATGATGGGTTTCCGAAGGAAGTACAAAACTGGCATACCCCCGCCCCGGAAGCTAAGTCAAACACAACTTTTCGCGATTTTTCGATTTTTTCCTTTAATAACGTCTTCATATCTATCTTCATGCAAAATTTCAAGTCTCTAGAATCCTGGGAAGTGCCTAATAATTTTGATGAGTCAGTGAGTGAGTCCTATAAATCCCGATTTTCGATCGCTTATATCTTAGAAACTATTCGATGTAGAATTATGAAAATTTCCAGTTGTACTCACATCTAGTAGTATAATACCTGTGTAAAATTTCATAACTTTATCTTTACCTGGTTGAAAGTTATGAGAGGGTAAAAATCGGCTCTAAGACCGCCTGTAATATACACACAGTATGCTTAGGCCGTAACTTGGCCTGGCGCACTACCGTGCGCCTATATATATATATATATATATATATATATATATATATATATATATTTATATATATATATGTATATTTTTTTTTTGCGGCGCATCAACATCTAGGCCATTAGCGCCGACATCCAGGAGGCAGCGAGGAACCTTCCCAACGAGCCGTAGGATGAGAAAATTCCTGCCGCCGGATGGGAATTGAACCCACCATCTCCCGCTTAACAGTCCAAGGCGCTATCCACTAGACTACGGGAGACCCCTATATATATATATATATATATATATATATATATATATATATATATATATGTATATATATGTGTATATATATATATATATATATATATATATATATATATATATATACATGGAACTGCGCTAAGATGACGCAGCTCTTGCGAGACGGAATTTTTAGTAGTACTTTCCTCGGAAGGAAAAAATGAAATATTTTTAAAATCAGGCCATTTTTGAGGCAGCTTGGAAGCCGAAATACTTACTTATGGGCTCTAGAGTCCAAGGTGGACCCTCCCATTCAACACTCCCATCCGCTTCAGATCCTCTTCCACCTCACTTTTCCAGCCTTTCCTCGGACTTCCTCTTCTCCTTTTTCCAGGAATTTCCTCCCTAGTTATCTTTTTCGTGGCTGTATCATCGAGCAGTCTTTCCACGTGTCCTAGCCAGCTAATTCTCCTAGCCTTAATAAAGCGTACTATGTCCTCGTTTTTCATCAGTTCATCCAGCTCCTGATTTTTCTTTATCCTCCATTGGCCTTGTATGCATATGGGGCCATAGATTTCTCTTATAATTTTCCTTTCATGTAATTTTCCTGGTCAGATACTTTCAGTGTCCAGGCTTCGGCTCCATAGCACACTATTGGTCGGACAAGGGATTTGTAGATTTGAAGCTTTGTTACTCTGGATAGGAGAGTCGACTTAAAAAGTTTCAGCATGCCTAAGTACGCTCTATTGTCTGCCATCATTCTTCCTCTGATATCCTGGCTAATCAAATTTTCGCTATTGACCTGCATCCCAATATACGTAAAGCATTTCACTGCTTCAAATTTGTATTCCTGGAATTCAAAGCCTTTTGGCTTCCTTCTTGCACCTGAGGTCGAGATTATCATATACTTAATTTTTGCCTCGTTCATTACCAGACCAACCTTCTTACATTCCGCAACCAATGTAAAAAGGTATATATAACTATCTCTAAATGGCCTGGTTTTTAATGAAACTTAGTGTAAAAATACTTTGATTTAAAAGGTCAAGTTCTTATTTGACAAACCATTGGGAAATTTTGGTAAGTGGAAGGTAACCAAACAAGCTTACTAACTTCGCTATACGATCGATTTGATGGGACCATCTTAGTAAGAGAAATAACTACAAAAAAATAAGCTTCAAACTACGAAAGTATTTGTTTTGTTGATTTTAATCGTATTTCTTTTCCTCAGTTTCTAACTATTACTTGTTTTTTACTTGGTTTTAGCAGTAAAATGGGATTGTTAGGAAGGCCGGATACGTGAAACGAGAAAAAACAACAACCATTCGGCTAAAATGCTGGACAACCTGAGTTCAAATCTCGAGCCCAACATAGATTTTATATTCGTTCGTGACCTGGATTCCGGGTCCCAGGCTGTCCCAAGGCCCACTAGCCAATCATTAATTTATTAGGTATCTGCATAGGGAAAAATCAGTCGGCTGAAGCATTATTTTTTTTTAACACGCTAACTTCCTGCAAGTCGGGAAAATGGAAATTCCAATCAAATGATTTAAAATTGAATTTTTTATTAATCATAATATTCTCTTTATTAAAACAGATAGTTTTGAAATGTATTAATTTATTTTATTTTATTTTTTTTTTTGCAGAATTTATGTTCTATTTTAATTCTTTAGTTGTCCAATAGCATTGTATGAGTATTAGCGTGGAAATAAGAAGAGTAGAGAGCTCCCTTTACCACACGTCAATAATCCCTCTGGTTGTGTAACTCATCCCTAACCTCATTAGTCACACTTCTCCTATATTCTCTTTTACCACTATTTCAGCTCCCATTTTAAAATAAATATTAAAACCCTGTACCGCAGGAGCTGCTCTCTGTCCATTCCTTAGCGAGGCAGTGCTAACAGAAAAAAAAACAACAAATATCATGCATCATCATTGTTATTCTTTTTATCGGCTGATTAAATACATAAAATAATAAGAATAATAAGTAATATATATACAAACACAGAAATATATATATATATATATATATATATATATATATATATATATATATACATATATTGCGGCTTTCAAGGTGCCTAAAAAATGGCCTTATTTTTTATATGTGGACATATACAGGGTGTCTCCAAAATAAACGGTCAAACTTCGGGAATCGATGGAAGATGAAAAGAAAAGAAAAAAAAGTTTTTTGGCATATTTATTCGTTTTCGCTTCGTTTCAGAGCAAAACACAAAAAACAAACACAATTGTGAAAAGGCATTCTTTCATAATGCCTATATAACAATCATTAAAAGCATATGTTTTATCTTCAAAACCTTTGAACAATTTTTAAATTGATTATTAGGAATTGTTAGAAGAAGAACTAGTTATTTTATAATTATGTATGCGCCCAGTGTTAAATTTAAAATGTTTTAAGAATTGAAAATTTATTTTTACTAAGAATTGTTTGGACTATTTTTGTTGTCATTTGATTCCATTTTATATAAATTTTGGAAGTCTAAGGCTTGTCATCGTCCACCATCAGCGTGAGGGAGAAACGAATGTAGGCCTCCTGAATAGGGGTACTCTTTTTTTTCTTCTTTTTTTTTCTTTTTTTTTTCTTTTTTTTTTCTTTTTCATTTTTTTTGGGGGGTTGCATCGACTGCTAGGGTCATTAACACATAGGGGTACTCTTGATAAGTTTCTTATTATAAATTAAAAATAACGCCTTCCCCCTACTTCTTAACCCTTACAAAAATCTAAACATAATATAACAAATGGCACTGCATCTAGTTCATTTCAAAACAATATAAAAATCAGATGAGAAAATTAAATAATCGTAAATTTTGTCTCACTAATCTTAATCAATGAGCATGATCACAAACAAAAAAAAAAACTCTTTATTGCTTACCGAAAAAAACAACAATATTTTCCTGAAAATCCTACTTTTACACTTGAAATATGTAGCTTTCAAATACAAAAAAAACTAGTAGCTTCCAAATAGAAAAAAAAGCATGATACAGATTCAACAGGTGATCTTTCATCCTGGAAACGAAGCCCTCCTCAGCAAAACAAGGAACTCTCTGGGGTTTCCCGAACTCTAACAAAGTCAATCTTCCTGCACTCTTAACGCCTTTCCAGATTCACTGCAGCCTTTTAAATTAACCTCTAAGCTATTTTTAATGAATCTTTAATCTGTATTTACGTGAGTGCGACCGAGCTGCTTGACACACTTTTGTTTAGCACACATTCCAATGGAATATCAGACTTATGAAGTGAAAGTATTTTTTTTTATATTTTTAAAATTTGAAAAATATTTAAAATATTTTTGAAATATCACAAAAAAGTTAATACTATATACTACATATATCTATTAATTTATGTTTCACAGATATGCAATTTGTATTTTAATGAAACTTGACATAATTCGAGCTTATCTAAAGGGAATGACGTGTTCTGAAATAAAAAAATAAATTAAAAGTCCGTTAGAAATTGGAGTTTATTTTAGAACCAAATAATTAATTCTATTGTACTACCCCTGTTTTTTTACTTCCTTATTACGAAACTCGATAATATAGTGTCCATCTTCTGAGGAACATCTGTTCTAAAAAAAGTAGATCCATTGAAATTTTGGGTTTACTCAAAGAATGCATTAATAACACAGAAACATACACAAAAAAGTGGTGTATTTCAAAGATACCGCCAAATTATTGACTGCAGATTCATTTTTTGCAAAATGGATATATTTATCCTTGAAAGGACCTGGCTTTTACGCTGATCGGGTGAAACAGACCTCGGATTCGAATTCAGCGACTTTAAGAACCGTTGAAGCTCTAGTTATTTCTCCATAAACAATTCATTCGAAATGTGACCTTGAAATGCCATCAAACCTGACGTGCTGGAGTGAAACGGACTCTGGATTCGGATTCAGCGCCGAAATACAAAAAAAAAAACAACAAAAAAACATATGTCTTTGGAAAATACCACTTTTTTATTTTGTTTGCAAAATAGTTTTTCATTAAAAAAAAAAAAATATTTTTGAAAGTAGACAAACGTTTGATGTTCAGGTAGAACGTCCTTTTTTGCGTCACTGAACTACAAATGACAAGTAGAATAAAAGTTATGACATCTCAATGCGGGACACCCTGTATATTAAAACACGTAATAGTGTATTTTTTAAAATATAAATTACCACGAAACGTGTAAAATAACTATCGTTAAAGTGCTTTGCGAAATTTTATTTTTACGTTTTTATGCCTACTTAGGTTGAAATGAATAAGTACGTTAAGTTTCAAGATCCGAATTTAGAGACTATTTGGTCAGGATTACCTGTTATTTTTATTACTATAGTGCTTTCTGACAACAATTAATTAAAGACTGGGTTGGCCTAGGGACGGCCAGGAAGGCCGAATCCAACCCATGAACGAAGAAACTAGATCTTAGTGCTTGGTAGGGATTTGAACACAGGTCCTCAAACTTATTAGTCCAGTGCTCTACCACTGAGCTAACCTCGCTCCCAAACGTCAATTCGCAACAAATTCTATGTATTTCCAAGCTGGAATACTTGTGCGAGATCTGTACTATTGCTTGCTCGTTGGATTGGACATGGTGGACGTAGTTCTCCAATTACGGAGGCGCGAGAAAGCTAATGTCGCCGATAGTTGGTTAAGCAATGGCCATGCTTCCTCTAACTCTTGAAAGACAACGGCAGAAGAACTAATCGATATGAACTTATCGATGAAGGGTGGGGGATGTAGCGTAGTCAGAAGGGCAGTATCCGTCCAGCCGGCTCACTGTCCGCTGTTCCTCACGAAGGTAGCAACTCACGACCAGGTTAGATAACACACATAACTATTGCAATAGTCTTAACGAGCTAAAACAATATGCAGAAACATGCTTCTTCAATGATATTGTCAGTATTTTGTATTCGTTGTATTTAAAGTATAAATAATAATCATATCTTAAGTTAACTATTTATTTAAATATTTCTCAGAAGTCACTTTTTTGTTATTAATATGTTTCATTGAACTATATATATATATATATATATATATATATATATATATATATATATATATATACATATATATATACATATATATATATATATATATATATATATATACATATATACATACATATACATACAAACAGACACATACTTAACCAATGATAGTGTTTACTACCAATTATGTACAAAGCAAATTGTACAATGAGATAATAGAAAACAGAATGAAGAGCAACTTAAAAAATAAGTAAAAAAAAAACAGGAAAGTAAGAAATAAAAACAATCGTGTATAATTTATACAACACATAATTTTCCGTAAAAACTCATTTGAAGTTTTTTCTATTTGAAAATTTCTTCCAGCTTTCTCTATGTAAACATTAAAAAAAAAAAAAAAAAGTGAGAGAAAGAGAGAGAGAGAGAGAGGGTGAGAGAGAGAGAGAGAGAGAGAGAGAGAGAGAGAGAGAGAGAGAGAGGGAGAGAGAGAGAGAGAGAGGGAGAGAGAGAGAGATGTGGGGAGAGAGAGTGAATTTTATATATATAAATATATGTTTGATGTTATTTTTCGTCACTGGGATAGTATTTTTGGATGGAACGGCATTTCTCTCCAACGGTGGTACTCCTCCTTAAGAGGAGTAAGAAGCTGAAGAAGCTCAACATATTCAATGCTAATATAGAGCAGTCATGTTTTGTACAATTTCTTTCATTGAATATACAATTCACTGATAACCCAGTCGTTGAGCACTTATTAATATATATATATATATATATATATATATATATATATATATATATATTTATATATGCAGGGTGATTCAGGTCTAAGTAGCCAAACTCCATGAGGTGATTGTAGACATCGTTTCCAACAAAAAAGTTCATTAGAAGTATGGTCCGATTCCGAAAGGAAGAGGAGCTATGTACAATTTTCCGTTTTTTTAACGTAGTCATGTTTTTTAATGAATAAGAAGGGATTACTCAAAAACTATTCATGATAATTAAATTATAATTACACTATCATAAAATAGACAAAATGTCCTTTAAAAAAACAGTAATTTAATTCACAAAAACCATTATTAAAAGATACTTTCTGGACGTCCAATAACGAACTTCTGTTTTTATCAATGAATCAGAGTTTCTTCGCGAATTTTTTCCTCAGCCCCCTAACGGACTACAGATTCAATACTTCTGCATTTAGTAAGCATTAAATCCAAGAAAATGAAGTGGTGGTTTATTGAGGGATGAATTGAACGATTGGCTCCCTTTTGTCAAAAAAATGTGGAATGTACTTTTGTTACTTTCAAATACCTTGTGTCAAGAAATTAAAAATTATTAATTTTTTATTCGCCAAACTGTAGAAATCCATTGTCTAGTCCAGAAGCAATAAAATTAACTGAAAGAAACGATTGGAAAAGTAACTCATTTGAGAGATATGTAACATTTCGTGTTTTCCAATTTTTCATTGACTTATCTTTTACATGATGTATTTGGCACCGAGTTTTGACTAGAAATTTTGAGGGGAGAGTTCAAAAACATTTCAGGGTAGTTGAATAACTGTAGTCCAAAATTTACACATAATTTGAAATGTTTTCAAATAAAATTTGGAAAAAGATTGTGCAAAACATTGCGGGAGGAAAAATGTTAATCCTCAGTTCGGCCGCAACATTTTGTGGACAGACAAAGCCAAGCCACCACATTCACACGGCATGGAATATTTAACAATCTGAATTCGCATATTTGGTCTCATGTTCCTCAGCCAATCCTAATTCCCGAAAAGGTTTGATTCGACATATTTTTAAACCTCTTTCAACACGATCGACCTATTGCATTGGAAGACGTTCCGCTTGCACATAGATTCATGGTTCCTGATGGATTGCTGTCCTGCCAACAGCAACAGTGCTATTAGACAGTGGATGGATCAACTGTCTAAGCTGATATAGGTCCAATTGCAATTTCGTAAAATTTCAAATTTCCAAATATATTAGCAAATATTTTAGTTCCAACTACACCGTGTAAAAGATAAATCAATGAAAAATTGGAAAACACGAAATGTGACATATCTCTCAAATGAGTTACTTTTCCAATCGTTTCTTTCAGTTGATTTTATTGCTTCTGGACTAGACAATGGATTTCTACAGTTTGGCGAATAAAAAATGAATAATTTTTAATTTCTTGACACAAGGTATTTGAAAGAAACAAAAGTACATTCCACATTTTTTTGACAAAAGGGAGCCAATCGTTCAATTTATCCCTCAATAAACCACCACTTCATTTTCTTGGATTTAATGCTTACTAAATGTAGAAGTTTTCGTGCAAGTATTGAATCTGTAGTCCTTTAGGGGGCTGAGGAAAAAATTCGCGAAGAAACTCTGATTCATTGATAAAAACAGAAGTTCGTTATTGGACGTCCAGAAAGTATCTTTTAATAATGGTTTTTGTGAATTAAATTACTGTTTTTTTAAAGGAAATTTTGTCCATTTTATGATAGTGTAATTAGAATTTAATTATCATGAATAGTTTTTGAGTAATCCCTTCTTATTCATTAAAAAACATGACTACGTTAAAAAAACGGAAAATTGGACATAGCTCCTCTTCCTTTCGGAATCGGTCCATACTTCTAATAATCTTTTGCTTTGGAAATGATGTCTACAATCACCTCATGGAGTTTGGCTACTTAGACCTGAATCACCCTGTATATATATATATATATATATATATATATATATATATATGAATATATATATATATATATGAATATATATATATTCATTGAAATCTCCGGTGTGTAAGATGGATGCGTAGGATGGCGAAGAAGGCAATCCGATAGTTTAAACACTTTTCAGCATTAGTAAATATAATACATCGAGGATGTACTAGACTTTATTTAGAAATTTATGTATCAAGAAATAAGACAAAGAAGAACGTCATTAATCATCAGAAAGAACTTCGGAACATTCCATCTATCGTGAACAAGAACGTGCAAGGCCTTAAGCAGATACTGGTTGACTTCAGTTATAAAACACATTAATTCATCTATGATTCATTGTATCATAGAGCTGTGTCTGGCTTAATCCTTTGTACGATAGTCATAATCTTTTGTACGAGAAAGATTTTCCACATCCATCTAAAACTACTAAAGATTTCATAGATGTGTGATTCTACAATTAGTACCTCTGTAGAAATATATTTGAGAAGTCTTGCCACACAAAATATTATCTAAGAGTAATAATAATTATTACATTCAATTTAATGATTTTTATATTAACGAAATTTTATAAACTTATGAAAATATGAGAATTAAAAATAACAAGTAAAAAATGAATGTTTGAGAATAAAAACCTTCACGGCATGAAAGGAAAATCAATTTATTAGAGAAAAGCTCAGTGAAAAAAAAAATTATATTGGTTTGATAAAGTGTTGACTGTAACATTATATTGAATATAAACAATAAGCTCAACATATTCAATGCTAATATAGAGCACTCATGTTTTGTACAATTTCTATCATTGAATATACAATTCACTGATAACCCAGTCGTTGAGCACTTATTAATATATATATATATATATATATATATATATATATATATATATATATATATATATATATATATATATATATATATATACAGGGTGTCCCGTAAATGTCTAGTCATATAGTGAGTGGTGATAGAGGACACTTAGGGGAACAAAAAATGTTCTTTGACAATTTCCCGAATTCTCGCCCATAAGGGAGAAAACGTCGTTTTATTGTTTTTTCGAGACAAACGTGGTTTTTAGAAGAATAATCGTGGTAGCTCCGTCCCAGGTGGTTCTACTAGAGAGGAAGTGAAACCAATCGAAAGCTGAATAAATTTACTATAAGACTAGTGGAGAGTAAACGTAAAAATGATTGAATGTATGTATGTATATCTTACCAAAAGAAAGCTATTCTAAATTTCCTGATATTTTATTGATATTTCTTTCCAGCGTTACTCCTCAATGGGAAAGATCTGAGATTTCCGGGTTTCAGAAAAACTTCCTCATTTAACCAGCTTACCATTCATGTATCACAACCCTGTGTTATTGAAGTATTTGACCGGTTTAAGAACAAAAGGTTCAAAAAAACATGGATCTGTGAAAAGAAAATTTTATTTTTTCTTCATTTTATTCAAAAAGCTGAAGAGAAATATTTATTTTTATAAATGTTTACATAAATATTAAGTAAATATTTACATAAAACAATAAAAAAATTACTTCCACGAACGTAAAAAAAATAATCCTAAAACAATAAATAAATAAAATACACATTTATTTTGAATTTATTAATTCAGGTAACTAATACTGGCTCCAGGAGGCGGCCATTAAGGAACCCCAACCATGCATTAACCTCAAAAATTATTATTTTTACCTATCATTTGAACACATTTTTACAGGACTATGTACATCTTCTTTATGAGGGATAAAAGTTTTAATTACCACAACAAAAACGCATGGGCTCAGGAAAATCCCAGTGAGTTTCACAAGCGTTACCATCAGTATCAATTCAAGGTAAAGCATTTGTTTTCTAAATATAAATACCTGTAAAAATGTGTTCAAATGCTTGATCTAGGTAAAAATAGTAATTTTTGAGGTTAATGTATAGTTTGGGTTCATTAATTACCGCCTCCTGGACCCAGTATTAGTTACTGTAATTATCAAATTCAAAATAAATGTGTATTTTATTTATTTACTGTTTTAGAAATTTTTTTTTTATGTTCGTGGAAGTAATTTTTTTTATTGTTTTAAGTAAATATTTACTTAATATTTATGTAAACATTTATAAAAATAAATATTTCTCTTCAGCTTTTTGAATAAAATGAAGAAAAAATAAAATTTTCTTTTCACAGATCCATGTTTTTTTTAACCTTTCGTTCTTAAACCGGTCAAATACTTCAATAACACAGGGTTGTGATACATGAATGGAAAGCTGGTTAAATGAGGAAGTTTTTCTGAAACCCGGAAATCTCAGATCTTTCCCATTGAGGAGTAACGCTGGAAAGAAATATCAATAAAATATCAGGAAATTTAGAATAGCTTTCTTTTGGTAAGATATACATACATACATTCAATCATTTTTACGTTTACTCTCCACTAGTCTTATAGTAAATTTATTCAGCTTTCGATTGGTTTCACTTCCTCTCTAGTAGAACCACCTGGGACGGAGCTACCACGATTATTCTTCTAAAAACCACGTTTGTCTCGAAAAAACAATAAAACGACGTTTTCTCCCTTATGGGCGAGAATTCGGGAAATTGTCAAAGAACATTTTTTGTTCCCCTAAGTGTCCTCTATCACCACTCACTATATGACTAGACATTTACGGGACACCCTGTATATATATATATATATATATATATATATATATATATATATATATATATATATATATATATAAGTGCTCAACGACTGGGTTATCAGTGAATTGTATATTCAATGATAGAAATTGTACAAAACTTGAGTGCTCTATATTAGCATTGAATATGTTGAGCTTATTGTTTATATTCAATATAATGTTACAGTCAAACCAATATAATTTTTTTTTTCACTGAGCTTTTCTCTAATAAATTGATTTTCCTTTCATGCCGTGAAGGTTTTCATTCTCAAACATTCATTTTTTACTTGTTATTTTTAATTCTCATATTTTCATAAGTTTATAAAATTTCGTTAATATAAAAATCATTAAATTGAATGTAATAATTATTATTACTCTTAGATAATATTTTGTGTGGCAAGACTTCTCAAATATATTTCTACAGAGGTACTAATTGTAGAATCACACATCTATGAAATCTTTAGTAGTTTTAGATGGATGTGGAAAATCTTTCTCGTACAAAAGATTATGACTATCGTACAAAGGATTAAGCCAGACACAGCTCTATGATACAATGAATCATAGATGAATTAATGTGTTTTATAACTGAAGTCAACCAGTATCTGCTTAAGGCCTTGCACGTTCTTGTTCACGATAGATGGAATGTTCCGAAGTTCTTTCTGATGATTAATGACGTTCTTCTTTGTCTTATTTCTTGATACATAAATTTCTAAATAAAGTCTAGTACATCCTCGATGTATTATATTTACTAATGCTGAAAAGTGTTTAAACTATCGGATTGCCTTCTTCGCCATCCTACGCATCCATCTTACACACCGGAGATTTCAATGAAGAGGTAAGATTGCTTTCGCAACTTTAATGCTTCCCTCACTATTTTTATCGTTGTTTTTCTTTTGGGGAGAGGGTTACTTTAGTGAAGTAAAAAAATATTCTTCAATTAAGACTTGATGAAGAACGTCTGAAGTGCATAATAATACAGATAATCCTTATAAAGAATGCCAAAATTCCGTTGAATATTTCCATAAAATAAAGAACTAGTGCTTTGAGGGACCTACTTCCTGTGTTTTCATACTTAACCTTAACAATGTATTGACTTTTCTAGGATCTCATTAATTTGCATTTATTTGTTATTTTTATTGTAGGCAATTAATATACGTATTATTATTATATGATAGTCAAACAGAAATAAAAAATGAAAAACCTTTAAATGAATAATAAAAAAAAAAAATCAGTCCCGTAACAGGCCACGGGGGCCCTGAGGGGCAGATACTATAGAGGTATCTGATTCATGACCATACGGCACACTAGGGAGATAGTCTATGCTCCGGCCGCCTGATTTTCCCCTTGGCTGCTTCGACTGCTAGAATCATTAGCATCCAAGGTACCCTAGGGACGGTCAGGGAGGCCGAATTCAACCCATGAACGAAGACACTAGAAGAAAAAACCTTTAGTGCTTGCTGGGGATTTGTTCTCAGGCCTCCAGCTTATTAATCCAGTGGTCTACCACTGAGCTAACCTCGCCTCTTAAATGAATAATATCAAATCTGAAAACCGTATGCTCTCCGTGCCTAAGTTCGTGGGTTCGATTCCCACTTGGGGTGGTAGCTTTTCTTTAGAAAAAGAAAAGGCATCCCCCGTATTCTGACTAGAAAAGGGTGGGGATCTATGGATAATCCGTCCTAAAATTCGGTGTGAATAATAAATAGACTTTAAAAATTTAAATAATCTAATAATGTAAATTATTAATATATTTTGTGTAGTTTTAACTTGGAGTCAAATAAAACCATCAACATTAAATTCCGTATACCAAAAATATTATACTATAAATATCCCAGTCCACTATATATCGTGTAATGTTGGTCTGGAGTCAAATAAATACTCTCCATTTCCAGGCTATTATTGTGAGAAGAGTTGGCAGTCCAAGTAAAGCATAAGAAGTTGGTGTCCTTTGTAGACAATCAAACAAACTAAATTGTGGATGGGAAGAAGTGGCCCAGGAAATATCGAGTTGTCTCTTAGTTGGCAGTCAATGTGTTAATTAAAAAAATCTTGATTTGTTGGCTACTGACACTGGAATATTTTTTTTTGTTCTATAGTACGTGAAGTAATATTGTGATCGGGAAGGGACATCCTAAACCGACTATAAAAAAGTTGGCTGCAGCATCCGGTGTTCGGCTGGACCGAAGTAGAGCTATCCGATTTCTAACTTCCACCTAGAGGGACAACAGAAACCTTCTTTTAACACATCAACTCCTTTCTTCGTTTAGTTATGATTTTAAGGCAAGTAAATAATAACCATTTAATAGAGACTTAGATGACGCACAGTGAGGCCAACGACATTTCGTGATTCAATGAAGCTACAGCCTCTAAATCTTAACCGACTCCAATTCATATTTTTTTTTTTTTTTTTTTTTTTTTTTTAATTAAAGCTAATAAAATTTAGAACAACTTTGTTGAGCCAGATTTTTCCTTTTGTTTGCTCTGAGTTATAAATTACTTGTAAATAATTCACGAACTTACAATTGAACATAAACTAATATTTTTTTTTCGTCAAACTTAATATCAGCACTGATATCATGGATTTAAACATTCAAATCCTGATTAGACTTGGAAAAAATTAGACTGACACATCTTCAAAACGTAAATTAATCTTAATTTAACAATGAGATTAGTTGAAATGATATGATTTCTGAATGATTTGAAAATATGTTTTGATTTTTTCTATGTCTAATTGTTAAGTATAAATATAAATACATTTATGCGCACGTAGTACTTAATATAATGATAATGTGAGGAGGAAACTAGAAGCTTGTATAATATGGAGAATTTGAATAAACAACTAGTAATTTCCATGAATAACACAAAAGATTTGTAAATTTTTGCCAGATTACATATTCTATTTTGGACCTAAAATAGAAGAGGGCATTGAATCGATATAAAACCAAATATTTCTCTAATTGCTGTTGTTTATGACAAAATGGAGATTTATGTTCTCCAGTAAAGCATAGATAATATATGTTTTAGATTTTTTATTCTTGAAAAAATATAATGCAGTGCACATTAAAGAGGTACAGGCCCTTCTTTTATGACAATTCTCAGGCGATGGTAAAGATTGTGACATGTTATATATTTTCATGTTAAATGATTTTTTTTAATAGATCCATAATTTACCACTTTTTTATTGCTTGGCAAGGGAGTCCGACAGCCACGTCTCGGTAAATTCAAACTTTTTGTAGATTTCAATGATCTTGGCGAATGGGATTGCCCCTTCTTTTAGACTCATGATACAATGACACTTCCATCTGTTTTTTTGGGAGGGATTTCAGATTGATTAACTTGAGGGCTCTTTTCTTTTAATTAAATTGGTTCTGTTATAGTTACACTCTTCGTGGCACTGGAAAAATTTGAATTCGTGTTATTTTTATTTGATAAAATAGCTTTAATTTAGGATATTTTAATAAATAGTATTTCTATTGCGGAAGCAATTTTTCTATTTTGCCAAATATAGTATCTGCAACAGGAGGAGTAGAGGTAATATTGGAATATCTTTGAGGTCAGAGCATTGTTTGAGCTGAGCAACCATTTTCCGATCTTCAGCATAGTATATTTTATTTCTACTCTTAATCACTTCAATTTTTCCTTTCGAAATATAGAGCAAGATGTATACCATACCGAGTAAGGCTCATCACAATGTTTGCACATGTGGTCGTTATACCCGAGTGTGCTTCAGAGCACTTACCACAAGTTCAAGTTTCTTGTCTGCAGGCTCTGGCACTATGTCCACAATTACAGCATCTGTAGCGTAATTAAAACAGAGGTTTATGCTTTTTAGTGATTAGTTAAAATCAAGTGAGCAGTGGAGCTCTGATAAACAGCCAGCATAGCTTATGAATATATCCATTGAGTTAGTTTCCCTACTAACTCAATGAATATATCAATAGCCAAGATGCGTCGTTCGTGAACGACCTTCCCTCTTAACACTCAAGAGTTATACATAAATATTAAAATATTTCAAATTTTACTGCTCTGTTCATGAGACACTATTATATGAGCTATCAATATCCATTAATAAGCAGATTTAATAAGAATTTACAACACTGCACTGAGCAAGTGCCACAAAAATGTAATTTTTCAAGCACTGGCATACATGTTTCCCTGTTGACTCCAAAGAGAGCAAGGTTATACATTTTTGATTGAAGAACTTCCCTCGGGTAAATCGGTGCTTAAAATTCGAAAGTTGATTTTCAGCTTATTAATAGCTGTTGATTGCTCATTTACTGTTGTTTCATGATTAGAGCAGTACAAGTGGAAATATTTTAACATTTAGATTTGTAGTAACTGAGTGTTTAAAGTTAGCCTGAGTCGTTCACGAACGAAGCATCTACGTAAATCGGTCCTTAAAATTCGAAAGATGATTTTTCTCTTTGATCACCTCAACTTTTTATTGGTTGTTTTTTTTTTTTGTTCCGTTTATTTTTTCCAGTAAAATATAATAAATAAATGAGAAGCATGTTTATATTAATTGTTGTTAATAGAGATTGCCTTTATTATTAGCAGGGCCGCCACATGGGGGGGGGGGCAACCGGGTACAGTTGTCCCGGGCCCGGGCACCGTGGGGGCCCGGGCCGATCCTCGCTAATTGGAAAAAAGTCCGTCACGCAGGAGCTGCATAACTAAGCACTTTCCTCAGAATTTGGGTAGTGTAGACTGCTTTCCAGAACAATTTGCTTAAAATATACTACATAAATAAAATAAAAACATGAATAGTTCTCTTTTAAATTTGTAATGAGTAACTGTTTAATTATTAATTTGCTTCCAGAGTTATGTTTACACATGGTACCTATTACACTAAGTAATAAATACAAAAAACCTCATATTATAGTATTTTGATCTAACGCAGGAACAGGATACAGTCACTCTAGTGGTAGAAAGCGCTCCTTGCGGCGGCTTTGTGAACCTACGTCTGGCGGGCTTTTCTATTGAAATATATTATAAATTAAACCCCCGCTTTCCGATTGACCGATTCAGCTCATCAGTTCAGTTCACGACGTATCATCAGTTACCCACGACGTATACCGCGTTTCGTTACAATACAGCAGAAATTACGACCGGTATGAGTATATTAGGAATTTGGGTCCGGAGTAAA
The DNA here is from genome assembly GCA_946811695.1 of Gonocerus acuteangulatus. NCBI lineage: Eukaryota > Metazoa > Arthropoda > Insecta > Hemiptera > Coreidae > Gonocerus > Gonocerus acuteangulatus. The sequence goes on along the minus strand of OX328123.1, from coordinate 111,935,444 downwards.
CCCCCCCCCCTTCTAATGAACCGATTTAGTTTATTTTACAACACATATTTACCTGTAGATTACCACTACGAATACCGAGTTTCGTCGAAATATACCAAAAATCACGGCTGGTAGTGGCGAATTGGTATGTGGGTCTGGAGTAAACCCCCCCCCTTCTAATAAACCGATTTAGTTCATTTTTACAACACATATTTACCTGTGGATTACCACTAAGAATACCAAGTTTTGATGAAATATAACAAATATTACGGCTGACATAGTCAAATTACTGTTTTGTGTTCGGGGTAAACCCCCCCTTCCGGTGGACCGACTTTGGTGGTTAACGAACTTGTTCAATTGTTTGCTAATTGAATGCTATATACCAAGTTTCGTGACGAAAAAACAAAAACTCTGGCCGTTATCGTGTTAACAGACACACATATATATATATATATATATATATATATATATATATATATATATATATATATATATATATAAATTTTAACGGGGGTCATTTTCGGTGTCTACTAGGTAGGATCGATAAAGATTTGAAGAAATTTTTCAAAAATTCCGTCATGAGTCCAACCTCAATAGCTACTTTCCTTCGGAGGAAAGTGCTAAAAAGTACCGAAAGTGACTTTTGCAGCACCGATTGTCGGCTTTTATTCTCATTTTGCTCAAAACTGAAGATGAAAATAATTTTAAAATGCCCAAAGTCCTATAGCAAAGTACTAGAATTTTCATTCTGGCTCTGAGAAGTGGGTGCCCGACTGTGAGAACTGAGGGCCCGTGATCTGGTCCCGGGCCCGGCTCTGAGATGTGGCGGCCCTGATTATTAGCAAACGTCAAGGTGTAGCGAATTTTACGTTCAATGCCCGCGTGCTTTGAAATAATCACAAAAAAACATAGAATTTTTAAAGGGTAAAGACCTAAATAATAAGAGAAGTCTATGCCTTAATGAATCTAAAGAAGTGAGGTAATGGATATTTTCTTTTTTTTTTTTTTTGTTAAAAAAATCTGCTTTTTTTTTTTTTTTTTTTTTTTTTTTTATTAAATTAGAGATAGGGGCATTATACGAAAAGTATCCGTAATTTCCGCTTAGAATTTGCTACTGCGTTTCATGTGGCGCGGGATTTATGCTTTTCACCTCCTGCAAAGCAGGTATTTACATTTTTTACAAAATTTCAAAACAAAGTACATATTCCTAGGTTTCCAGATGAAACTAGAGATAAGAACGAAACGTCCTAAGATGACGTAGTTCCTGAGAAACTGTGATTTTTTTTGTTTTTTCATTAAATTATTTTTTCCGTTCTTAGCGTAATTAGTTAAGATAATAAAGAAAAAAATATACATTTGGTGAAATATGGTCTTATACCTTTGGAATGTCTGTCAAACCAAGTGAAAATAATCACTCCACAATTTTAAATTAATTATTTTGCATATATAGTATCCATGGTTGTTATTGTAGGACAGGTCACCGGGCGGGAGTGCACACTGGGCCCAGAGGAAGGTAACCAACGAGGTAACCCAAGATCCTGTCAGACCCACTTATCCAGATCGCTTCACAGGACCACCGACGGCAATGTCGCATTTATTATATCTCTCTTCACAATATCCCCTTCCTTCTTATAGAAAGGCAAGGTCAAAACATTTGTCTTTTTATGGAATTCCTTCATGATTGCTATCACATTAGTTTTAAACATGTCGCAAGTTGATAAGTGCTTCTTTGTGCAAGTTAATTAGGAGAGAGAATTGATCGATTAAAACAAGTTAATTCTTTATGAGCTCCCAAGGGACACATTAACGTTTTGACTACATTTGACGACTGAGAATTGTCGTGTACTTGTTTTGTACGATTTCCGAATGACTGCTCAGAGTCGTCATGTATTTGTTTTATCTGTGTTTCGGATTCATTTACAAATAGTATTTACATGTATAATATTGTTCAAGCAAGTAGAACAACGACTTTAATTCGTTGTCCAAACAAAAAAATGTTACAAGCTTGGATAGTGCTGGTACCCTACTTTGGCCAGGTAATTTAAAGATGGCCCGTCCTAAACATCTGTGATATTTAAAAATAGATGTTTGATTCACCACTTTTTAGTTTACCTACTGTTTATGATAGTATCCTAACACTTAGAAAGCAATGTCCAAAAAATCGTCATTTCGTTCCACTGTGTGGCGTCTCCCTGAAATTTAACAATCCAATATTTCCCTGGCGGAAGGTCAATATAAGAGAATTAACAATGTCAACTCAATTTATTTTATTTAAGCCCTTCATGTTTCACAACGTAGATCAAACGATTGTATTGAGGCGAACCTTCCCGTACAAAGGCCACGTCAAATCTGAGGTTACTACCATGGTAGTACTTTTTTTTTTAAACTTTTACTTTTATGTTCACTTAAAAAAAGTCCGACTCGAAGGAACTACATCACGTTAGCGCGGTTTCGTACAAACTCGTAGTGACATTTGGAAAGATTAGAAATGAACAGGTTTTTTTTAGTATTTCGTGAGAAATGTCAATAACTACTCGGACAACATCTAAAGAAGTGGGATAGATTAGGCATCACAAAGCATAGGAAGCTGTTAGTATCTAACTTACACAGAAGCGTATATTACTTAATCCTCCTTCTTCCTCATCTATAAGTCAATACAAATATATACTAAACTCTTACTCACTCCCTCTTTGACTACTGCTCAGAAGGCTCTATTCCAAACAGCCAAACATTTGTTGTCGTTTTAAGTATCTTGTTTTACTAGAAAATTCGTTTGACTGTTAAAATCAATTGTAAATGAGGTACCTACTTCGTGGCGAATAAAATTCCATTCTCTCGTGGGTTAAATCTTTGCTATAAAATAAGAAATAATGATAACTTCTATGAAGGTTATACAGATAGGAGAATTAAAAACGATTGTAGGTATCTATATGCCATCATGAGCGTATGTATGAGCCAATCTAAGCTTATTACCAATACGTTTCTCATTTTCTTGCCTTCTTTTACTAACATACTAATTTTACTGGTAAATGCCATTTAAAACAAAAAACAACCGATTAAAAAGTGAGTTAATGAAAGATAAAACAAGGATTCAGCCAGTGAGAGAACCCTGAAACTGTCAGTTAGTGTACCTAGAAGCCGGGGAGCTAGTCCTAAATCTTCGATTAAACCTACTAACAATAAGTCATTACACCAAGATTGTAGCATCTCCAGCAAACCCGCTAAATGAATTAATCTTATATTCTAAAACTAACATAACGGCGAATAGAATAAAAATAAGATTATGATTCCCTAATAGGGTGAGAAATACTTTAAATTTATTAAAATTTAAATTCCCGCCAATCCTGAAATATTCTGTACACCTAAAAGCCCCTTTTACTTGGAAAACGCCCCGAATAAACCTGAGCATCAACAAATACATTAAAAAGGAAACTTCGCCCATTATTTTTTTTTTTAAATTTCAGAAATGATAGAGTCCAGCAGAGACGCTATGATGATTTTCACGGATGGTTCAAAAACTCAGCATGGGGTAGGAAGTGCCGTAATATGTGATGAAAGATGTTACATGTTTTCCTTGACTCCAGTATGTACCATATATTCAGCCCAACTCCTCAAGGCACTGTAATATTTTACTTCCACATCAAAAAAGGTTATAATATTTACAGATTCTTATCCGTAATTTTGTCTCTTCAAGATTCATACACTGATAATCCATTAATTAAAGATATTTTACAGGGAATAAGTGATTTAATAAACAAAAATATATCCATATCACTGTATTGGATTTCAAGCCATATTGGAATAAAGGAAAATGAACGAGTTGATGAAGCAGCAAAAAAAAAAAAAAAAAACTATTACAATAGGAATACCTCACACACAATGCCCTTTTCAGATAAAATCACTGATATGGAACTGGGCAGAATATATGCACTCATACAGGAAATTATAAATTAAGAGAATACCAAGAAAACGTTAAACCCAGGAAATGCACCTATAAAAATAGACGAACACAGGTTATTTTTACAAGACTGAGAATAGGCCACACTAGACTCACTCACGGTTACCTAATATCACAAGACCCCCCACCTAAATTTTCGCATTGTCTTGTACTTCTAACCATTAAACATATTTTAATTGAGTGCCCCAAATATATCGAGAAAAGAAACAAATTTAAATTAAATCTTCCGCTCAGCTAGATTTTAGAAGGCAATAATATTAATAATGTGGTGGAGTTTCTAAAAGATGTACATCTCCTGGACAAAATTTGAAGAACCTAATTAAAACGCTATCATAATAATATTTCCATTTACAACTCATAATTATCATCATACCAGGCCAAATAAATTACATTAAATCCTCAACACAAAAATTTTCAAATCTCAAAATTATCAATAAGTAATAGGGCAACAGTGACCCTAAGTGGTTTAATTTCCCCATATAAAGAGAGAAAAAAAGTCCGTCACGCAGGGGCTGCATAACTAAGCACTTTCCTCAGAATTTGGGTAGTGTAGACTGCTTTCCAGAACAATTTGCTTAAAATATCCTACATAAATAAAATAAAAACATGAATAGTTCTCTTTTAAATTTGTAATGAGTAACTGATCAATTATTAATTTGCTTCCAGAGTTATGTTTACACATCTATGCATCTAACGCAGGAACAGGATACAGTCACTCTAGTGGTAGAAAGCGCTCCTTGCGGCGGCTTTGTGAACCTACGTCTGGCGGGCTTTTCTATTCAAATATATTACAAATTAAACCCCCGCTTTCCGATTGACCGATTCAGCTCATTTTTACAACACTTCTTTCTCATGAGTTACCCACGACGTATACCGCGTTTCGTTACAATACAGCAGAAATTACGACCGGTATGAGTATATTAGGAATTTGGGTCCGGAGTAAACCCCCCCCCCTTCTAATGAACCGATTTAGTTTTACAACACATATTTACCTGTAGATTACCACTACGAATACCGAGTTTCGTCAAAATATACCAAAAATCACGGCTGGTAGTGGCGAATTGGTATTGTGGGTCCGGAGTAAACCCCCCCCCCTCCTAATGCACCGATTTAGTTAATTTTTACAACACATATTTACCTGTGGATTACCACTACGAATACCGAGTTTCGTCGAAATATACCAAAAATCACGGCTGGTAGTGGCGAATTGGTATTGTGGGTCCGGAGTAAACCCCCCCCCCTCCTAATGAACCGATTTAGTTAATTTTTACAACACATATTTACCTGTGGATTACCACTACGAATACCGAGTTTCGTCGAAATATACCAAAAATCACGGATGGTAGTGGCGAATTGGTATTGTGGGTCCGGAGCAAACCCCCCCTTCTAATGAACCGATTTAGTTCATTTTTATATCTCCTTTTCTCTCTATATTACCACTACGAATACCAAGTTTCGTTGAAATATAACAAATATTACGGCTGACATAGTCAAATTAGTGTTTTGGGTTCGGGGTAAACCCCCCCTTCCGGTGGACCGACTTTGGTGGTTAACGAACTCGTTCAATCGTTTGCTAATTGAATGCTATATACCAAGTTTCGTGACGAATAAACAAAAACTCTGGCCGCTATCGTGTTAACAGACATATATATATATATATATATATATATATATATATATATATATATATATATATATAAATTTTAACGGGGGTCATTTTCGGTGTCTAATATGTAGGATCGATAAAGATTTGAAGAAATTTTTCAAAAATTCCTTCATGAGTCCAACCTCAATAGCTACTTTCCTTCGGAGGAAAGTGCTAAAAGAGAGACAAAACACGTTCAAACTAGCTTCCAAAGTGTTATGCACTTATTTCTCCGATTGACATCACCCCATCGAACATTGCTTTAGAACATTTTTTTTTTTTTACGATGTTTCGACAACTAGGCCATTAGCGCCGACATCCAGGGTGCAGTGAGGAATTTTCCCAACGAGCCGTGGAATGAGAAAATTCCTACCGCCGCACTGTGGGACGAATGAGCAATCTAGGAGGAAAAAATTCTGTATTACTTAAATGGACACGCCAACTAGATTCAAATGAACAATAACAACTTAAGATGAACTTATAACATGTTTGAAGGCGCTTTGCAATCAATGCGTAGTAAATACACATATTAACAAGTCATCAGCTACATCTTTGTCTTTGTTAAACAATAGACTTGAAATAAAAACACTCAACTGACCTGATCCAGGCATGTAAAGGCAATGTACCAAATTTATAATATTTCTTTAGCGCAGTTCCTCCCTCCTTCTATGGGGAGAAACACCGCTTATAAGGTTGACCTCATGACACTATCCAGAAATGGCAACTAGAAAGTTTTACGTTTCAGAATCTATAGAACTAAAACATAATGGTGGTTCAAATTTATATATATATATATATATATATATATATATATATATATATATATATATATATTCAGACATTTTCTACATGTTTTAATTTTATCTAAACTAAGATATTTAAAGTTTGGTTACATTTGGAGTTAAGGAAGTATTGGAGTAAGAAATATGTTTTTAATAGGCATGATAAGTTTTGTATCTCTTCCTAAAACTGTTAAAAATAGTGGTAAGTGTAAGGCGACTATTCGAAACCTTACTAAATGTTCTATAAAAAAATATTCTGAAGCAATTTTTGAGTCTGACTTTTTTAATTGAACATGAACATACTGTCTAGCCAATGATTATTTTCAATTATAAATCTGTCCGGATATCTTCCAGCTTCGTGCCTTTTCATTTTCATTTTCGCAATTTTTTATTTTAAATGAGTCTTTAATGTAGCTGAAAACGTTGGAATAATATTTACTATCTCAAACGTATCCAAATATGGCAATATATGTTGAATCTACATCTTTACAATTTCACCAAATGCTAAATAGCTTCCTACGCGGAAATGGAATTCATTTTCCACAAAACACATAAGCAGACGAAAGCAGCTAAATGATTCAATTTTCTCTCATATACCTTATAAGTAACCTGTACCATAAATTTCACAGAGGTACTTTGAGGTACTTTTTAGTAAAAGTCCTTTTAAATTTTAAAAATGCCTTATTTTAAATTATGTTAAAAAAATTATAATAATGGGTCAAATTATAAACTAATTATTTGGAGAATCGCTTGCTTGAATAACAGTAGTATATATTCACTAATAAAAAACTAAAAATGAAAAAAATATCAGTACAGTGATGTACGGAGCTCAATTGAAAGATTGAATAGTTTAAACCAAATGTAGCCCGTCGAATCAAATACTATTTACAGCATTGTGTTTACTTTGGAATTCGCCTGCTAAAATCAAAACAACCTCGAATATGGTTCCAAGAACTACTTCCCTTTATACTAAATACAACAGATTCATCAATTTCGGACATGAATTTTTTTAGGGAATTTAGTAAGCTTTCGAATGATCACCTTCCACTTCTGAGATATTCCCGTTCAGGTTCCTGAATGAACGTTTTGGGATATTCGTATAGATATATATATGTTTATATATATATATATATATATATATATATATATATATATATATATAAACATATATACCTACCTAAATATACAAATTTGAACCACCGTTATATTATTGATCTATGGGATCTAAAACATGAAATTTTCGTGTCGGCACTTCCGGATTGCATCATGGATGCATCCGGATTGATACTTTGCATTTGTATCGACGATATAATGCTATACTAAACCAAAATAAATTCCAAACAGTTTTGGAGTACAGTAAAAAGCATTACGAAGAAAAACTTTGAAAGGAATCCAATCGCTGTTGATGTCAGGTGCCAATATCTCTCTTCACTGTATGCAGCATCACGCATAGATATTGGCATAGATAAACCCTTCCACAACATTGGACACCCGCTCCTTGAGGCTGAAATATCTTTTGATGAATTACAACTCGCTATTCAGAAATGCAAAACAAATAAAGCACCAGGATTGGATGGGATCCCCTATGAGGTCTTCAAATCTCTAACTCCAGAGTGGCAACACTATCTCTTGAACTTGTTTAACAAGGTCCTGGAAACAGAGAAGATTCCTTCAGGTTGGTCGAAAGGGGCACTAACCATGCTCTTCAAGAGAGGAGATAAGCTGGACCCATCTAATTACAGAGGTATAGCACTATTCAACACTTGTACTAAACTATTCACAACTATTATTGGTGAAAGGTTGCGACAATGGGCAGATATCTGCTGCCTTATTCCTAGAGAGCAATCCGGGTTTAGAAAAGGACGTTCATGCATGTATAACCTCTACACATTGTATTGCCTAATCCTTATTCATGTCAAAATAAAAAAACAGAATCTTTACGTAGTTTTCGTAGATTTAAACAAAACGTTCGATTCTGTGGACCATAATCTATTGTGGCAAAAGCTTCATTCTCTTGGATTAAGCGGGAAAATATTAAGAATTTTGAATGGTTTATATAAGAATGCTGAATTTTATCCCAAAATAAATACGAATGTTATTCTGCATGCAATATCTATTATGATAGGAGTCCTCCAGGGCGAATCTCTCTCTCCCGATCTCTTTTGTCTTTATTTACAAGATGTGTTCAGCGAATGTGAGATGCAAGGGCTGTCTGGCGTGCGTATAGATGCAGGCTCATCGTTGCACGGTTTATTGTTCGCCGATGACCTTGTATTGTTGGGCGATTCAAGAACGGACGCTCAGGCAAAGCTTAATGCATTTGTAAGATATTGCGAAAATAACAAGCTCATAATAAACGAAAAAAAGACAAAAGTCGTTGTTTTCCGAAGCGGACCGCGAATGAAGAGGAGACCGGTTATAATGCTTAAAGATCAACCAATTGAATATGTTAACAGTTTTCTTTATCTCGGAGTTCCGTTTGGTTGCTCCGGAAAATTAAAAGAAGCATCTGAGTATTTTGTCTCAAAAGGATCCGAGGCCATCGGTAAGACGAAGGAGATTCTGATGAGCGGAAAGTGCAACTCATGGGAAGCTACTCAAAAACTGTTCTATTCCGTTGTTGGAGCAACCGCTCTGTACTCCTCTGAGTTATGGGCTCTCTGTTATCTAGAGAAAATTGAGAGGATTCAAACTAAATTCTTAAAAAAATTGCTCTACCTTCCTTCCAGGACTCCTAACTACATGGTGAGATTGGAAACAGGATTCCCCCACTTGAGTGGAGATATCTTAAAAAGAACTCTCAATTGGTGGATAAAATTATTATCTATGGACGAAGATGAATTTCCCAGATATAACAGGATTGTTGGTCATCTGAAGAACAGGCCGCATGATTTTCAAGATCCCTGGTTCTCTAGTCTCCATAACATGCTCTATACAATTGGCTATGAGGATGTCTTTTCGAGAGCAAGCTACACCTGGTTATTGCTACACAAGGAGGATATTCTGGAAAAATGGAGAAATAACCAATTGCGTAAAGATATAGGACGGGCATGTAATTCCTCTTACAGCAGCTTCTACCGTCTGATTAGCGTTCTTGGTTATGGAGAAGAATACATCAAAACAAATATGATGATCAATAAGAAAAGGTCAACAATCCAGCTAAGACTCAGCGGGGACAAGGAAATTCGGTTTTACATAAATGGCTGCTCATACTTAATTAATACCGAAGAACAGTGTACAATCTGCAACCTTCAAGAAGTAGAAACACTAGCTCACATATTAATCCGTTGCCCTATGTACAGCAGTCCTCGGAATCACTTTATCAAGAAATACCTTCCACCTGGGAATGATGCAGAAGCAGTACAGCAGTTCTTTACCAACATCACAACCAAGAAATGCAGCAGTGTCTTCTACTTCATCACGGAAGTAATGAGGATACGGGCTTTTATAATTAACGAATAATTATGATTATTCTGTGCTCGAGTTTGTTTATTTTCTTTTTTATTTATTTATTTTTTTATTTTATTTATTTTTATTTTTATTTTATTTTAGCACTGTAGTATAGTTACTCTTACACCACATGTATGTTTATAAAATAAGGATTTATTTGTTATTATTACCCGTGTTGCTATTTTATTTTATTTTATTTTTCTTTATATGGCTATGTTTTGATTATTTTTTATTTTTTGCTGGATGCAAACACTGTTTATTTTGAATTTAATTTTGTTTATCAGCATTTTGTAAATTTGTAAATAACATGCCCAGACCCCCTGTAATTGTAATATTTACTTATAAATTACAGAAATTCATTCATTAAAAAAAAAATAATAAAAAAAAAAATAAACAAAAATAAAGTGAAAAGAAGGGAACATAAACAGACAGAGTATTAAAAACCGACATTACATATAGGATGACCTGATGCATATGAGGAATTTTTAACCCCCGTTATTCTCGTGACTTATGGGACCAGGAACATGGAAACTACTTATCGGCACTCTACACTCCTTATTACACCTTGTAGCTAGAAATTGATTCTATTTGAAATATGCATCATATTCTAGCGCACAATCCCAAGCGTGATACCCTCAAGGGGGGTAAGGGTGCATGGGAAGGATAACGTGGTAACTATTCTGCAAAGTTGGTTGAAGGCAAGTAGTGAGGCTTTCATCCAGGCCTATAGTATGAGATAGTCAGGAATAATGTATTATTATAATCCATGTTTTATTGAAATTAATAGATTGACGTTTGGGCCATTATCGCCGAGATCTAGGGTACAGCGAGGAATTTTCTCAACGAGCTCTGAGATTAGAAAATTCCTGCTGCAGGTGGGACTCCACTTAGCTTTATTAATACTTTCACGCAAAATGTTACATTAAACCAATTTCATTTTAATATAATATAATAAAATAAGTTATTCATAAAAAATTACTGGTTTCTCAAAAGATTTATCTGTATATTATTCTTAATGTCAGGGACAAGAAGATTTTAAATAAATTAAAATAAAACTCCAATTTATATTTACTTAGAAGAGGTTTTACCGAAAATGTTGAATTGTTATCTTTCAATCACCTAGTTTTTTTTTCTCACGATTTCACCAACATTTCATAAAAACTCAAGAATATTGAATTATTTTTAGATTAAGCTCAAATGATCGTTGTCGCCTTCTCCAATTTTGTGAGGATCAAAATCGTGCTTGTCCACGTTTTTTATTTTTATTTTAAGGGCTTCCCATCTATGGCGACGAGCCCTAATACAGATTATAAAATATATAGGTACACTTCATTTACATTACGTTAACATTTTTTCACTATACATTTACACTTGACATATACATGCATATAAAACAAAAGGCATTTGAAAATGAATAAAAATGACAAATGGATCATGTTAATCAGAAAGCAGCCAAGCGACAGTATGAACATTCTGAGAAAATTGCCCTTTAAGTTGCAATATCTTAGAGATTCATTTAATTATTCTTTTTCAAGTATTTTGTCGTCAAACAATACAATATTCTACCAACTATTTTCATGCTGTTTCTCTTTAGAATAACATTTCTGACAACTAACTAGCTGAATGTATTTATTTATTTATTCATTTCAGGAGCTTCGTAACGCAGGCGATTGGCGCCATGAAATGTTTATGTAGGTATTTACAGAGCACCACAACAGCAAGGTGATTTGTTCGCATACTTCGTGAAAAGAGCTGAAAGTACGTAAATAACACTTAATTTTTTCAAAATAATGCGCTTGGTTCCTTTCTGATTAACATGATCCAAATGTAAAACACAATTAATTTCAATACAAAATATAAAAGTCCGTCACGCAGGAGCTGCATAATTAAGCACTTTCCTCAGAATTTCTGTGGTGTCGAGTGCATTCCTAAATAATTTACTTATACTAATAAAGTATATAAATAAAATAAAAACATGAATAGTTCTGCTATTTTACATTTGTAATGAGCAACTGTTTCAATTATTAATTTTGTAATTAATTTCCTTCCAGAGTTTTGTGTAGGCGTGGTACTAGACTAGTTAATAAATATACAAAAACTTCACATTTTCGTCTATTGTTCTTGATGAATAATAAAAGGAACGGACAGGAGTAATAGCGCAGGAAGAAGATACACCAGCCCCTAGTGGTAGACATCAGAACTCAACAACTCTCTCTCCTAGTGGGAGATTTTGGCGGGAGAATTTATTCAAGTATAGTACAAAGTAAACCCCCCCCCCCGTCCGATATACCGATTTAGTGAATTTTTACAAATCTTCTTTCTTATTAGATACCCAGGACGTATACCGCGTTTCGTTACAATACAACAGATATTACGACCGGTATGAGCAAATTAGTAATTTGGTCCGGAGTAAAACCCCGCCCCTCCTAATGAACCAATTTAGTTTATTTTTACAACTCAACACAACGAATACCGAGTTTCATTTAAATATAACAAAAATTACGACTGTTTTTGGCAAATAACTACTTTGGCTCCAGGGTAAACCCTCCCCTCCAGATGGACCGATTATATATATATATATATATATATATATATATATATATATATATATATATATATAAATTTTAACGGGGTCATTTTCGGTGTCTACTAGGTAGGATAGATAAAGATCCGAAGAAATGTTTCAAAAATTTCGTCATGAGTGCAACCTCAATAGCTACTTTTCTTCGGAGGAAAATCATTTTTAAATGAGTAACAATAAAAGACGTTACGGCTATTAAAATAACCCATTAAAATTGAAAGCACAAAGCGTAGATGGAAGATTGGTTACATTTTTTTTTGTTTAAATTAGTGCTCTTTAATTAAAATAATATAGTGAAGATGTGTGAGCTCCCTTCTGAGAGTAATGTGTGTAAATCTTGTGGCATGAGAAAATTGTCACGTATTTTGCAGTCACTCAGTATGTAGGGCAATATTACATGGTGATATGGGCCTGCCCTGTATTTGCAGTAAGTGCGAATGTGTTTATATCCATGGTTTTGACTTATCTATTTTGTTGATACACATGATATTCAAGTGCGTCCGTTTTGCGTGCGCATATGTATAAGTACACACTGCATTTGTTAATATGATTAACGAACGAAATAAAAATTGATTCGGATGGTGGCTTGAACCATGTCTAATTATGTTTATCTAATAGAATCATAACTAAAAAAAAAAAAAAAAAACAAGAATAGACATCATTCATTTATATTTTAGGATAAATGAATACGCTAGAAGAAATTTAATAAGCTTTCTATCCATCATGAAATTTCAGTAGCTTTATATATTCCATTGACAGTGGTCTTTTCTCGCAACCTTAAGGATTAATGCATCCTGAGGTGCAAAACATGCGGAATTAAGAGTATTTTATAGCCGAAACAAATTATTGCTAGATTCGTTTAAAAAAAAAAAAAAAAAAAAAAAAAAAAAAAAAAAAAAAAAAAAAAAAAAAAAAAAAAAATTAATTTGTCTTGACACTTACCTACTTAAGTAAATTCAGAATACGTAATGAACTTAATATCCCATATATGATGAATGTTTTGTGCCTAAACATAAGATTCCTTTACCAACCGATCACAAAACTGTTCAATCTCGTTTGAAAATATCTAATGATTAATAACCACTGGCGTTCAAGCATAGTACAGGTAGGTATATTAACATCTCTGTTTCAGAAAATTAAGGAATACATTATCTTTTGATCAAGATGCTGGTTCATTAGATCATACAGATAGGTACGTACGTCAAAGTTTTGGCATGAAGTAAAATCGCCGTAGAGAAGAATTAATTACACATGCTGCATTTATTAAGTTTTTGATCGATGTTTAAAACTTAAATTGTGTTTTCTTCACGTATTTTTTTTTTCATGAGGAATTCAATTTTAGAGTCAGTTTTTCTCTATCATGCTATGAGCTGAAAGACTTGTATTAATTAGATTCCGCAAAGGTAATAGCACGCACAATGTCGAACTATAAAAGATATTCCCTACATGAAACCCTGGGAGGAATTTATTTAAAACGCCCAACTAGATCAGATAGAAGACAAGATACCATCATAATAGTATGGACATTTTTACACAGAATTCCGTAACAATAAAAAAAGAAATTCCGACTGTCTACGTACTGGCTACCTTCAGTGAGAAGTTCACACATGTTGTAAGTTATGGTTAAGTCATGTCGTCTAATGCAGTCTGTTAGAATATATTTTATTGTGAATTCTGAATAACAAATTTACATAATGGTCTCTCTTGTCTTGTCATTAAGTATTGGTCAGTAAGTCTTGAATGGCCAATCCTAAGTCCAGCCAATACAACCTCCTCCCTTCTATTGGATCGATAACTGGATGGCCAAATCTTTGACGGTAGGTTTGATCGTCCGTAGTTTGTTGTCCGTAAGAATCGTCCAAGATTGTTCCCATTATGCCAAAATAAAGCCGCTAAAATCAATTGCAAAATAACAAGCAATGCTGAAAAAAAAAATTGAAGAACCACTCAAAGCACCGAAATTAACACAGTTGTAACCACTTATTAGAACCATTTTTGTAGAAAAGGGCGAGGTTAGCTCAGTGGTAGAGCACTGGACTAATAAGTTGGAGGACCAGAGTTCAAATCCCGAGCAAGCACTAAAGATTTTTTCTTTTTGTGTCTTCGTTCATGGGTTGAATTCGGCCTCTCTGACCGTCCCTAGGCCAACCTAGCCTTTAATAAAATTTATCAATGGGTACCTTGGGTGCTAGTGACTCTAGCAGTCGAAGCAGCCAAGGGGGATATCTGGCGGTCGGAGCATAGTACTGACCAAACTATCTCCCTAGTTTGTCGTATGGTCATGAATCAGATACCTCTATAGTATCTGCCCCTCAGGGCCCTCGTGGCCTGTTAAGGGACTGATTTTTTTTTTTTGTAGAAAATGTAGTAAACGTTTGAAATGATTAACTTTAACACACCACGATTTGCACACCGTTCCGGAATATTTAAGAAATTATAAGAAAATCCTAAAAGCTCATTTCTGTTAATAACATATGTTTGAAAATATTGAGTCAGCCTGGGCCCGCTGGAAGGTTTAGCCCATGGGTTGTATAATTATTTAAATATTAAAGTCCATTATTATTAACTAAGAATTTTGGGACGGGATATCTCTAGGTTACCACCCTTTTCTAGCAAGGATAGGGCTGATTCCTTTTGTTTTTTCTCAAAAAAAGCCACCACCCCATAGTGGTAAACCGACTAAGGTATTGGGTTGTACAAACAATTTTAATGATGTGGCCAGACGTAATTTTAGTTTTGGGCTCTGGAAGAGGCACTAAAATGGCGTGAAACATGTAGAGCAGAAAATAATTAATTAGAATGAGAAACTATATGTATCCAGATTTTTGAAAAGGGTTACACACACACTCATATATATATGTATGTAACATTTCTTTTCGGGACTTCCGGATTGCTTCATCAGGTCGTAGTCATAATCGGGCTTCCTCCCTATACAGGGAGTGAGGTAACGCGATAAAGAAATATCTGTTGGCAATAGCCCCCGAGTGAATTTATACCAGGTCATAGATGAGAAAATCTCCATGATAAGAAGTCAAGGAATATTCGACATTAATAGCCCTATGAAAAACAGTCAGAATTTCCGAAAAATCTATATTTCGAACGTTTCACCGTGCTCTTTGACAGCCTTCTTCAGCAATGAATACCTAGCGGATGGAGGAAGACCAAAGGCACCATTTAGGTGACCATGAGAAAATTAAGGTAAATGTATCCTATATCCTGACTATATTTCTTTCTTTTCCGCATAATAATAATAACTTTCAATGACAACTATTGTAGGATATATATTTTATAACCTACAATAAAAATTACCTAATCAACACGTTGTCTTTTTAATTACTTTACGGCGAATCAACAACGGGACTATTAGCGCCGGGCTATCTACAGGTTGCCTTACACGTTAACGGTCACCCATTCCACACCCGACGATGGCCCTGACTGCAGATATTATTCTTAGGGACGGCTGTAAATCCGTTGTTTTTGCTCAAGAAGAGGCTCCATGTGGACGTGAAACGTGCAAATCAATATTGAGTGATGGTGGTATTTAAATACCTTTGAGATTCTGCCACGGTGTATTAATTTAAAATTAAAATCTTGGCTCCACTACTCCACTATAATTATAATTTTTGCTAGCGTCCAAGCCAGTGGTTTTTCTGTTCCACGGACATTGTACTGACAATTTATAAATGTTTAAGCATTTCTAATGCAAAAATATAATCTTATCACATTACAAAACTATTACAAAGGGAAAAACACCAAAGGAATGATTTACAGAAAAAATGAGGGAAAATAATGAGGAGTGCTTTATTGTGGGCGTGGCTAGCCTGCCATTGGCTGGTCGCTAGGGTGGTCTCTAGTCGGCCAATCAGATCCCCTCTTCTCCATCTGAATGGCCGGCCTAGTCGTATTGATTGAGGCAATTTTGTTAAAGAACAACCTTTTTTTCTTTTATAAATAAATCAATTCCTACAGAAGCTCCTTGAGCTGTGATTTGCTTTCATCCTCTCCTTAGGTAGTATATTTTCTTCTCTCCTCAGATTTCCTTAGTATGTATATCCCACCCCTCCAGATAATCCATACCTTGCTTTCAAATGTAAACCACTATTTTTAGATACGCATGGATTGCATGAGAGAATTCTTTAGCATGTGAAATACAGGATTCCTAGAACATTGTATTTGTAAAATTAACGGGTCTTTTTGCGAAGACCACATCTAGTTACTTTTGAAGTAGCAGTAGTGATTTATAACAGTTACTCGTACTCGCTGATAAGCTTACTGATTAGCTTATAGGTTCTTTGCTGGTTATCTTTTACTACTTGACTCGTTATCTACGGTTATAATTCATATTAGATAATGGCAATCAATTTTATTATTAAAAAGGTTAATATGATCAAAATCAATTCTTCCAACTACGAAACAAGTTATTATGCATTAAAGTTAACTGTTTTGCAGGTTACGAAAGATAACATAAAGAATGATATTTGTAAACACACATATTTTATTCCTTTTCTCTCTCTCGTTCTCTCTCTTTGGATATTTTATATTTATTTAGCGTTATGGGCATACTTGCTATGCGTTTCCGCTCGGTACGCTCGCTCAAGAAGATATCAAAACCCTAGTCAATCCAACTCGCAATTAATAGAATTACATTAATTTTACCGACTCTAGTCTATCCAACTCGCTAAAATTAATAGGATTCTATTAATTTTTCCGAGTAAAAAACCAATCGCTTTTTCTATGTTAGGAACATCGCGAACTAATTGTAAAAGACCCATTTTTTCTCACTAACATAAGCAGAGCTTTTTCATAAACATAAGCTAATTCACTGTTGAAGGTTACTTTACTCCCAGCATGAACCAATCCAATTGGTCATCGGAATCCTCCAATAGGAAGGCGAAGGAGTTATGCGCATGCGCTGAATCACTGATACAATCACTACTGCTACTTCAAAAGTAACTGGATATGGTCTTCACAAAAAGACCCAAATTAACAATTAAAAGTAAAGAATAATCATCATCATGATTGAGTGTAAGATTGTACCTATGAGGTACTGATTTTGTGCTCTAAATGGAACAGTCTCGTGGGAGGCCTCCAGTTGGGCGCGAATTTCGCCCAAAACGCCATCTTCCAGTGGGCAGGTTTTGCTGGTTAACGAACTTGACCTTTCAAATTGGACGACGGATTTTTGTACCAAATTTCATCAAAATCGGACCATTAGGGACGCCAGAAATCCGCTAACAGACAAATATATATATATATATATATATATATATATATATACAAATATATATATATATTTGTATATATATATATACATATATATATATACAAATATATATATATACACATACATATATATATATATATATATATATATATATATATATATATATATATATATATATATACATATATATACAAATTTGAACCACCGTTATTTTCGGTCTCTAAGGGTTCTAAAACGCGAAATTTTCTAGTCGGCACTTCCGGGTTGTTTCATGAGATCAACCTTATAAGCGGGGTTCCTCCCTATGAAGGGAGGGAGGAACCGCGCTAAAAAGACAAGAAAGAATAAGTAAAAAAAAAAAATATCTCAAAATGAAACGATTCATTGGTGCTATCACTGGAGAAAATACTTAGTATTCCATATTATCCGACACGCCATATTGGAAACTTAATTTCAACACACATGTGCAAAAAACGTTCAGCTAAAAACCAACCGCATTATAAATATCTACAATTTGTGTATCGTACATTAAGGTTAAAACCAATATTCCAATCACAGATGTACTATTAAATAAAACTATTTGAATTCTTACATCCAAGAACTTTTGAAAACCCAAAACAAACTTTGCTCTCTAGCGAGCAATCCGACATTAACTTAATTAATTAATTAAAACTATGTTTTGTGATCCTTCCTGAATTTTCCATACTGACCCCACGAGAAAGCAGCACCGATTGGCGCCTCGGTATTCCATATTTCCCGACTATTCCATACATAATACACTCCTCTCCTCCACCTCACTAACTTGGATACATAAAGTACGGACATGACAATTATCGTAGTATAAGCATCAGGAAAAAGAATATTTAAAGTAGATGTAGACAAACATAATGCTTACACATATATATTATAATTTGAACGTACTATTTACACAGCATACCTCACATTATAAATACCACACTTAAAAATCTGAAGGAACTGGAAGAAGTTACCGCTCTCCCCTTCCTTTTTGTTCTGGTCGTTTTATTTATTTTTTACTATTTTGATCTCTCATTTTTCCCTCCCCAAGTTGGAATCTTGCACGAATTTTGGCTACAAGGGAGTAATTTAAGAGAGAAAATAAAATTTGAAGAAAAGAACGCCCCACTATGTCTCAAACCCCAAATCGAATGTTTGATTCCATCTCCATCAGTTGACAAAGAAATTAAATCCATTTATGAAAAATGTATCTAGGCGCACGGTAGTGCGCCAGGCCAAGTTCCGGCCTAAGCATACTGTGTGTATATTACAGGCGGTCTTAGAGCCGATTTTTACCGTCTCATAACTTTCAACCAGGTAAACATAAAGTTATGAAATTTTATACAGGTATTATACTACTAGATGTGAGTACATAGTGCCTCAACCAGGTATATTCTTAAACTTGGCAATGTTTTTTTTTGTGCCGAAATTATCTTTAGAGAAAAACTAAACATTGCCAAGTTTAAGATTATACCTGGTTGAGGAAAGTGATATTTTAGTAACTGGATATAAGTATTTTTATTGTTGTTTTTAAAGGTCAGTTGAAGTGTCTTTACTGTTCTTAGTAAGTAACTATGAGGTCTTCTAAGTAATGAACTTGGACATTTCTTTCTTGTATCATCTCTTGTATTGGCAAATATTTTTGGTTGAATTAATACACCAACTCATACTACTTTTTTGGAGTGTAGAATGGTAAGGCGTTATTGGGGGGTTTTAGGAGGGGATATTTTTGAGGAAGGGAGTGTTTCTTTGTGGGGGCAGGAACTTGGCCTCTATTTCACATTTATGTTTTTTTTTGGGATTTCCTATTTCCATAAAAATGATAGAATCGAAAATGTGGAGGTAATTGGCCTTCTATTAGATGCAAGACGTTTCATCCTTTCATTTACCAAAAATGTTTTGAGAGGATAGAACATAAAAATGTTTTGAGAGGATGGAACATACAAATGTTTTGAGAGGATGGAACATAAAAATGTTTTGAGAGGATGGAACATCAAAATGCGACTTGGAGTCACTGACTCGTTTAGGATTAGGATGCCATATCCGTTTGCATACATATGGATGCCAAATAATAGAAACTGATTTACAATAGATAGATTTTATTAAATTTTGTGAATTAGGTCCACAAGAATGTGTAACTGTAAATAGTCGAGGGAATCATTGAGCCTGTGTTTGCACATATCAAATTGCTAACAAATGTGTTGTGTCAAACACTGGTGCGTTAAGAGAAACCTCAGGAATGCATGCTTGGCTATAAATTTGCTAGTTTCAAAATTAGTGAACATAACGGAACATCACTTTATAGCCATATTACAGAGACAATACTTGAAAGATATAAAAGCAGAGTTCGGCGTTGAAATAAATTCATGAAGTTTCTGTAGTTCCTATATTCAGCTGAACTACTTTTACTGAAAAATATCTGAGGCATGAAGGCACAGAGCACTGGGTTATTTGAAATTAAATGATCCGTTAGGAAGTATTGATAAAGAATTGATTAAATTTTACATAATTTCTGAATAAAATTATTATTTAGTGACTTCCAAAAAATATCCTTATTTTCAATTTTGATATAACTACATCGATCTGAAATATTAATCTATTTTTTCCCCGAAAATTAGAAACTGATTAAGTGCAAGCGTTATGAAATTATTTTTTACCTTAAAAATTCTCATCACTGTTTTCATGAAGGAATTGCCAGGATACCTTCCTTAGCAAGACCACCAGCCACATGCCATAGAAATGCATTCATGTCTTCATCTGAATTTTTGGACACTTAAGTGAAACTTCTTTGGAGTAAACACAAAATAGGGCGAAATAAATATTAAATAACGAATGACTTTATACGGCTACTGGCAATAATTGCATGCAATGAAACCAACTTATTACAGCTTATGAAGATATCCTTGGTAAAGCTAATCTTTAGGAGGTGATTGTAGACATAATTTCCAACAAAAAAGCTCATTTGAAATATGGTCCGATTCCGAAGGGAAAAGGAATCATGTCCAATTTTCTGTTTTTTTAACGTAGACATATTTTTTATTGAATAAGAAAGGATTGCTCGGAAACTGTTCCAGATAATTAAATTCTAGTCATGCCATCATAAAATAGATAAAATGTCCTTTAAAAAAAAAGCTATTTAATTCACTAAACCCGTTGATAGAAGATACTTTCTGGACGTCTAATTACGCACTTCTGTTTTTCTAAATGAATCAAAGGTTCCTTGTGAATGTTTTCCTCAGCCCCCTAACGGACTACAGATTCAAAACTTGCAGGAAAACGTATTTATTTAGTAAGCATTACAACTTTGCCAATGAAGTGGAAGTTTATTCAGTGACAGGATGAACGATTAGCTTCCTTTTGTCAAAAAATGTGGAATGGAGTTTTGTTAGTTTCAAATACCTCATGTTTTGACTAGACATTTTAGGGAGTATTCAAAAAAAATACAAGATAGTTCAATAATTGGAATTCAAACTTTACACATAATTTGAAATGTTTTCAAATAACACAAAATACAAACAAAAAAAATACAAACATTGCGGGAGGATGAGTGTTAATTCTCAGTTCGATCGCAAAATTTAGTGTACAGACAAGGCTTTATTCAGACGGGATGGAATCTTTAATAGTCGCAATTCGGATACTTGGTCTCATGTAAATCCTTATGCCTTGTGCAGATCACACAATCAGCATCAGTTCGAAGTTAACGCGTGCTGCGGAATTTTGGACGAATATATTTTTCAGCCAATCATGATTTAACTATATTCTTAACACGACCTACCTATTGCATTGGAAGACGTCCTGCTTGCGCAAAGGATAGATTCATTGTTCAAGATAGACTGCACATGTCGGCAGAAGTTCAATTGTATTTCGGAAAGTTCCAAATTTTTAATTATATTAGCAAATTTTGGTAGTCTAAAGAGTGCCAACTCCATCATGAAAAAGATAAATCAATGAAAATTTGGAAAACACTAAATGTGATTTACGAAGACAGGCATAGTTGGGATTCGGCTAGGAGAAAAACGTCAGACTTTCAAAAAAGGAAATCTGTATTTGGACGTTTCGACTGGCAGCCTTCTTCAGCTAAAAAATATATACAACTTATAAGTAAAAAAATATATATGTACAACTAGTAAGTAAAAGACAGGCAGAAAAGAGCGGAGTATATACATCAATACAATAAATTTTAACCAATCTTATTTTTAAACAATGAAAATACTGTAGCTGGAAAGTAAACAGCATGTAGAAAGTAGTAAGTAAAACAGTACATAAAAAAAAAAAAAAATTAAACAGTAAAAACAACAAACATGTTTTATGTAGTGAAAAACAAGATCTATTTTATAAGTGAATACAATTTATAATAATTAATATATAGATACGTACCACTAGAGAATGCCTAGGGGGGAGGGAGGAAGACCTCGAGGACAACTTAGGTAACCATGGTTGGAAGTATGAGGGACAGCAACTACACAGGGGGTTTTATAGTTATGAAAAGGGGGTGGGGAGGAGGCGGTAAGTCGGTGAAGATGAAAGAGGTACAATGGATTTCCTTTTTTGAAGTCGGTGAAGATGAAAGAGGTACCAAATACAGATTTCCTTTTTTGAAAGTCTGACGTTTTTCTCCTAGCCGAATCCCAACTATACCTGTCTTCGTATCTCTGCAGCGGCTAACTATCTCCATCTACACTATAAATGTGATTTATCTCTCAAATGAAAAAGTTGTAGTACAATTTCTTTAAGTTACTTTGTATTGCTTCTGGACTGGACAGGGGATTCCCAGAGTTTCTCCTACAATAAACAATCAATTAATCTATAATTTCTCTACATAGGGTGTCAATCTTTCAACCTAGGTGGAAAGACAGCAAATAAAATACTGCTCGACGTATTTCGCATATTTAGTGCCTCATCAGGAGGCAAAATTTATAATATTTTCAGCCACAGAAAGCAAGTAAACCTTCCACTATTTGGGTCATGTCATAATTCCAGCATTAATGATAGTCTGCAGTTATGACGCGGCTCGGATAGTGGAATGTTCTCTGCCTCACAGAGGCAGTAAATATTTTACATTTTAGCTCCTGATGAGGCATTAAATGTGCAAAATAATAAATCGAATTTATTACTTCACGTATTTTATTTGTTGATCTTCCGCCTGATAAATGAATAAGTAAGTAAATAAAGAACACAGAAGAAATGAATTGGGTTGTTATTCAAACAGTAAGTGTAATTTAGTAAGTCTTTAAATGTTAATTTGAGGAAGAACGTTTTTTTTTATGACAGTATGTCAGAATTGTACAATACCAGGACATAAAAATTGCTCTCACGTGGCCTCTACTTACTTCACTGATTCTAATGAAATAGATAAGGATACAAATATATAACAAGAACTTAGAAGAACTCTAGCTTCAAAAGAGCTAAAACGATTATTTTTACAGGCTAAAGAAAAAAAAAACACAATATGAAAAGAATTAAAAGTTTCTGAAATTCTCTTTTTTTGTGCAGGAGGTATGTTACTGGGGGGAGGCGGGAGCGGAGAGGAGGAGTGGGGGCGATGGGCCTGCCAGATTCCCGAGTGGAGGGAGGAGGAGATGTCAGCTTTCTCCCTAGCAGGCTTAGATCTGGACCAGGGCCTCTTTCCTTTCAGCCCTATAGCTCAGCAGCAGCCCATCAACAACAACCCTCCCTTCTACAGGTATATCATACACACATACATACATACATACACATATATATATATAAATATATATATATATATATTTATATATAGTTGTAGAAGTTGAAAACTAAGATGTTCTAGGTAGTTGGTAACAGCTTATTAAGTCTTCAATAGTTTTGTATTGTATATTACATTTTTGTTGTAAACGTTTCGGCTATAAGCCATTTTCAATCCAATTGTCTCTATGATTTTGCATTATTTTTTTATATATACATTATAATCTTCAGATTATGTGCTTGTAAATTTGACATTATTTAGTTTGAGGATTTGGATTGAAAAAGGCTTATAGCCGAAACGTTTCCTTAACAAAAATTTAATATAAAATACAAAAGTGCTCATGCCTTAGTAGTCGATGCACCCAAAAAAAAAAAAAAAAAAAAAAAAAAAAAAAAAAAAAAAAAAAAAAAAAAAAAAAAAAATACAAAACTATTGAAGAAGCTGCTACCAACTACCTACATATATATATATATATATATATATGTGTGTGTGTGTGTGTGTGTGTGTGTGAGTGTGTGTGTGTGTGTGTGTGTGTGTGTGTGTGTAAATATATTACTGTTCTAGTCTTTCAAGGGGAGCATACAGTAGTGGGGTCACCGATCTCGTCCATTTTTTTCTGTGATTCTGCATCGAAAATACTCGACACGTGTCCGTGCGCTCAGTCCAATGAGCCGAAAAATAAATGTTGAAAATGCTTTATTTTATTTATCGAGTTTGGTAAATGATGTCGACATGATTGTTTCACCAATTCATTTCTATTCTTCAGTTCTAGGCAGTGCTACATTAAAGAAAAAATACTTTAGAGAAACAATAATTTATATTTCATCAAATAAATTCAAAAATATGCTTTCGTTTTCAAGTAAGCTAGCATTATACATGTTTTCACACAACAAATAATAGCAAATTTAAAATCAGCACCCCAAGAAACCCTAGTGTAGTAAATATCATAAAAAAAATAAATAAATAAGCGAATTAAGTACGTGACGTTTTGAAATTAAATATCTCCCCTAGAGATAATCCGATTTTTACGCCCTTGAGCTCTTTCAATAAAAAAAGAGACTCCGTTTTTTAACCATATAAATAACTATTATATTGTCTCAAAAGGTCGTTATCAAATGGTTCTCAAAATAAAAAATAAAATGTAAACGTTTTTGCATATAACGTCGATTCCAGAACACTTAGAAAAACCCCATCTGGTAGAAAATGTGTCACTATAAAACCTTTATCGACGCTCCAAGTTTGGTTTGAATGGGGTAAATCTTCTTTGAAATATGGCCGGATATGTGAATCTTTAACAAAATTTTAAGTCTTTAAAGACTTTAAAATCCTTCTTTTTTTTTTTTATTTTTTTTTTTTAATCTTCCAACAATTTGAGTATAGGGGTTTTTAATGTGCTAAAAACAAATCTGACATCTGTTTTTAAATATAATTTTTTTTTATAATGGATAACTTTTTAAAGGTAGGTATATTCCATATACCTACCTTTAAAAATTGTGGTGACAAGATAATGACTTCTATAGAGTCGAGTATGAAAACAATTTTTCATCTAAAAACGGACGTCAGATTTGTATTTCTCAGCTCATAAGGTGCATTGGACTGAACGCTGGGACACGTGTCGACTATTTTTCGATGTAGAATCACCAGAAAAAAAAAAAAAATGCATCAGATCGGTGACCCCACCGCTGTATACTCCCCTTGTTAGTTTTATTTGTTTATATAGTTTGTAATTTGGCTTATTACTTTTTAATTATTTAACTTTGTCCTATGAACCATGCAATTGTTGGTTGATTAATGCTTTGTATGGAAAGCAGGCTAATTTAGTTGGGCAACTGAACTCTTTTTTAAAAAAATAAAGTTTTTTTCTATCTTACTTCCCCAATAACTTCTTGAGGAAAGAATCATATGTTTTCTGAATGCACTGTATATTTATAGTGATGAAAAATGTCCACAATTTTCACAGATGTTTTATTTCATGCAAAACGTTTCGGGGACTTGCCCCATTTTCAATGTCCTGTGACATTGAAATTCTCAGAAACAACACAAGGACTGTATATTATTTATATACATCAAAAGTAATTGTTTTTACTTTTACAATTAAAGTACAAATTTTTAAAGACATTTTTAAACGAGAACAGATCATAGGAAAAAGAACAAAAACAAAATATTGATGAAAAAACCTACGGACAAATATTAAAATATGTATAATAGCTTTTTGTTTCAAACTGCTGCCACAAAGGCAGGCTTAACTATTATTGAAATTGTACAATGAACTTATAATAAATAAAACAAACATGTATAATATCCTCAAATTAAATAATATCAAATTTACAAGCACATAACCTGAAGATATAATGTATATATAAAAAAATAATGCAAAATCATAAAGACAATTGGATTGAAAATGGCTTATAGCCAAAACGTTTCCACAACAAAAAAGTAATTAAAATACAAAACTATTGAAGACTTAATAAGCTGTTACCAATTGTATGTAGAACATCTTATTTTGCAACTTCTACAACATATATATATATATATATATATATATATATATATATATATATATATTTATTTATTTATTGCATATATATATATATATATATATATATATATATATATATATATATTTATTTATTTATTGCATATATATATATATATATATATATATATTGCATACAAGGTTTATTGCAAGGAGTTGGCCTCATATAATGTTTTTTAGTCCTATGTTAGTACTATATTCTTAAGCATACCCAAACACAAACTTACACATATGTTCTACTTACTAGCTGAATACCCGTGCTTCACCACGGCCGATAAGTAGTTTTTATATTGAGTTAAATAAGATATGTTCATAATTAACGCTACTACATAATTTTGTACAGCTTATTAATGCACGGACTTTAAAGTTACCCAGGAAACACCATGTGGAGGTAACCGAGCTTGTTTCCGTTGGAGAGTAAAGAAAAAAAAATACAACAACCGCTTAAAAAGTTAGGTAAACAGAGACAAATACACGTTGAAAAGCATAAAACTAACAAATTTGAAGTTTTAAGCATTTATCTCTTCGTTTGACATCGCCCCACCGAACATTACAACAGAATCTTATTTTATTTATTTATTTAAATTTTAACGTCCATTTATTATTAACAACGAATTTTAGGACGGGTTATCTATAGGTTACCACCCTTTTCCAGCCAGGATAGGGGTGATGCCTTTTCTTTGTTCTAAATAAAAGCCACCATCCCTAGTGGGAATCGAACACAGGACCTTTGGCACTGACTGTTAAGTGCTCACGCCTTAACCCTCACGGCCACCGGGTCTCCACGGAATCTTATTGTAGAGAATTTAGTAACGTTTCGAATAGCCGCCTTCCACTTACTTACTTCGAGTTCCCAACCGTTTTCGAGATATTTTAGAAAATATACTGAGATCCGAAAACTTTGTATCGCCATTCATACATTTTTTTCCCCATATATGTACTTCGTTTCTGAATACGCAAACAGAAAATTAGTTTTGAAAAGTATTTCTATCAATTTCTCTGGTAAATGGCTACAGAACTCGCTTAAAAAATGGTTTCATTCGTTTTCCTACGTTAAAGAATCTTTCGCACAAATTTCGCTCCAAAAACCATGTTCCAGTAAACGGATTCAACTGGTTAATGAACTTGACCTTTTAAATGAGAAGAAAGATTTTTGTACCAAATGTTATCAAAATCGAACCATTTTTGAGCCGATGAGGAACTTCTTAATAATTCAACCCCCCCTAAAAGAATTTAAACATTTGAATATAAAAAAAAAAACTTTCTTAGCGAGTGTTTATATTATAAACAGATTGTCCTTGCAAAATTTCCAATTTTTGTGTCAAGTGGTTCGGGAGATTATTACCTCGGATGGACCAGGGCGTAAACTCCATGAGGGACAAAATCACAGTTTATTTCTAGTAATTCAAGGACTTCCATCATAGTTTAAATTAACCTCAATTAGAAATAATACTATGAAATAGATAGTGTACGGTAACAGCTGTTCTTTTATCGTCCTAGCAACGCATGCTGCCTTGGCTTGCCTGCTCTAACCAACTAAAACTTTAAACCCTCCTAAAAATACTTAAAAATTCGAATATCAAAAAAACCTTTCTTAGCGAGTGCCTACGTTATATAGGGAGTGTCCTTGCAAAATTTCAAAATTTTCTGTCGAGCGGTTTGGGCTGGGAGATGATAGGTCAGTGAGTGAGTAAGTGAGTGAGTGAGTGAGTGAGTGAGTGAGTGAGTCAGTGAGTGAGTGAGTGAGTGAGTCAGTGAGTGAGTGAGTGAGTGAGTCAGTGAGTGAGTGAGTGGTATTTGACAAATATATAGTAGATTTACATAAGACACAGATACTGTATGAAATAATAAAATTTAACTACAAATAAATGAAAATAAATACATCTTCTACGCACTAAATGTAAGGAATATTTCTATATATATTCTAAATATATAATACAATTTCATATATATATATATATATATATATATATATATATATATATATATATATATATATAGGGGAACTCGGGGCGGAACGGGATAGCGGGGTAGAACGGGATTAGGCATTTTCCTGGGCTGTACTTTAGCGAATATGTATTTAACTTTGCCTAGAGAAGATGCGGTTGTCATTATAAAAAGATCTGACTCACTGTTTTGTGTGAAGTGATGTTTGTTGTTTTCTGCCGAGTGTTTTGTAACTTTTTGTCCACTTAAATGCAAGGTAAGCTTCAAATCATGAATGCAACGCTAATGTGTGTTACCTGCCGTTGTAGTGCATGTCAGTAGCTAAAAGTAAAACTCGTTGTAAGTATAATTATGGCAGGTTTTCAGTTCAAATGTAGTGTATTTACTGTGTTTATTTCAAAATGTAACAAAAATTATCAATTTTAAATTTTGTTAGCCTAAGAATTTGTGTGTGAAAACCCCTACCCCATTCTGTCCTGTTTGCGGGGCAGAACGGGAAATATTTAGACTATTTTTGAAAATAGTAAAAAACGTGTTTTTATTTACAATTAACTACTAACCATTCTGCATGTGTTTAGTAACTATATAAATAAACGTTTTACGCCTTTATTATGGGTATTGTTTGAACACCCTATTTTTTAAAAATCAATTAACATTACGTATCCCGTTCCGCCCCGAGTTCCCCTATACATACATATATATATATATATATATATATATATTTATGTCTATAGACATACATATATATATATACATAGATGTATATATATTGGTCTGTTCCTTTTTTCAGCAGCTCAAAAATGGTCCGATTTTTATGTAAATTGCTACAAAAAAAAAAACAAAAAAAAACAAAAAAAAAAAAAAAAAAAAAAAAAAAAACATGTTCGTTAACCAGCAGAATCCGTCCATGGTTCTAAGAGCGAAATTAGCTCGAAAAACATAACGCATACAGAGTTGTAGGTACTCCTTTTATAAGTTCCCTAACTTCGTAAAAAGATTGAAATAATTTTTAGAGCGATATCTGTAACTGTTTTTGAGAAAACATTTCTAAACCAGCTTTCAGTTTGGAAATTCAAAAAGGATTGATTCGGTTGAGACGTATAGCTACTCGCAAAAATACCCGACAAACAGCTCGACGTCGAAATTCACTTAAAAAAAGTATTTATTCCTCCCCCCCCCCAAAAAAAGCCTAACGTTGAAAAAGAGGCAAAGTTCCAGGTCCCTCACAAAAACAGTTTTTTCCATGATAGTTATGATATCATAGTATTGCACCTTAAGTTTTAGGCCTTAAATACCTTGTCAAGAACCTAATAATAGCCCCCCTAAAAAATAACCCTTTCACTTATTTATAAATTTCCAATTTGGCCATTTTTATAAAAACTTCATAAGAATTACACCTCAAGATTTTGAGAATCTTTTGCAAATGATTGGAACCAAGGAGGTTTAAAAAATATACTAAATTTAGAAATTCAACTACTCTATGGTTCCTTGCAAGTGAAGAATCGTTTACAAGTCTTATGTGTACTTTTTCAGCCATCCTACTTGTCCGGAATACCTCTCCTCTACCACGCTCTAACAAGCCCACTCTCACAGCAGGGCCTATGAACTGGGAGTTATTCCGTAACAACTCTCTGAAATCATAGACCTCAATGTTCCTCTGAAAACGCCATCCAACGTGGACGAGGCTGTTTTGATGTTCACAAAAGCCATACAAGACAGTGTCCTGTGCTCAAGCAGACCAAAACACGCCTTCCCATCCCAACCAGAACCTCATCTCCCTGATCACATCCCTTACCTCTTGTCAGCTAAGCGCCAAGCAGGAGCTCGGTGGCAGAGGACCCGTTACCTATCTGACCACACTTCCTTCAACCGACTTACTCGTCTCCAAAAAAAAAAAAAAGCCTTATCCAAATTCCAATCTGAATCCTTCAATGATTACCTCCAATCACTTACTACCGAAGACAACTCTCTCTGGAAAGCCATCCGTTACTTCGGAAAAGAGCTCTTCCCAAGACCTAGAAATACTCGATTACCTCTATAGCCCTCTTCCGCTCTCCCTTCCGCGTAAAGCATTCCATCCTGCAGAAGATAAATATATTATGAGACACCTTCCAAGAAAATGTCCCGGTTATGACCTTATAACGACCCTAATCCTAAAAAATCTACCTCACAAAGCATTTATTTTTCTCAGTTACACATTAATTCCAGTCCTAAGAACCACACACTTCCCAAATCCATAGAAGCATTCTATAATAATCCTTATACCGAAACCCCAGAAAACTCCCAAGAATCGACCTTCCTACCGTCCTATCAGTTTGCTCCCAATTATGTCCAAGATATTTGAAAAATTTCGCCTAAAAAGAATTCTGTCCACAATCCTTCCAAATTTCTTACAAGATCACCAGTTTGGTTTTCGTCCTCAGCATTCAACCATTCAACAATGCTTTAGCGTTCTCACGCGCTTGAAAGTAGAAACTACTGCACAAGTGCCTTTCTCGACTTCGCCCAAGCGTTCGATCGTGTTTGGCACCCGGGGTTGTTATACAAAGTAAAGCGCATACTCCCTCACACATACTTCCTAATCCTAAAATCCTATCTATCAAGCCGCTCCTTCCAAATGAGATCTGGTTCCTCATTGTCTAGTTCCCATCCTATATTATCCGCCGTACCACAGGGAAGAATTCTTGGTCCCCTCCTCTACCTTTTGCACACCGCAGACATCCCTAACCAGCACCCACTTACCACCTATGCTGATGATACAGCAATTTTTTCCTCCTCTCCTGATCCTTTAACTGCTTCCTGTTATAGACAAGAACACCTGGAGTCTGTCGAGCTCTGGTGCAGCAAGTGGAAAGTTAAGGCGAATCCACAGAAATGCTGCCAAATCACATTCACCCTCAATAAGAGAGCCTGCACTCCAGTCATCATATTGAGCCACGGACTCCCCATATCCAACGAGGTGCGCTACCTGGGATTATTATTAAACAGTAGACTTACTTGGAACCCACTCATCCGACTGAAAAGACAGGAACTGAGTAGGAGATACGGACTCTTACGACGATTACTAGGACCTTCATCAAAACTGACAATACACAACAAACCCATTGTATACAAAAACATTATCCGACCTATCTGGACTTACGGACTTGAACTCTGCGGAACAACTAAGCCGTCTAACATACAGAGAATACAGACATTTCAATCCAAAGTCCTTCGCAAAATAGTCAATGCTCCATTCTACGTTTTCAATAAAACCCTTCATAATGACCCCAACATCCCTTTCGTTCAAGAACTGGCAAAATCCCGTTTCCCTATAGGGAAACAGGAATGAAAGGTATACCTTTCATTCCATCCCAATCCCAGAGCACGAACACTTTCCTACCCAAACGCACCCAAAAAAACCGCCTAGAAGGCTCAAGAAAAATTGGCCTCGTGACCAGCTAACTGACTAAAGTAAAAAAAAAAATATTCCGAATTAGGGAGTGCCAATACATAATATGTATCCAACTTTAAATAAACATTGAGTATATTTCAGTTATTAATAAAAAAGAAAAGAAACACAAGGTAAAAATTGTTTTTTATTTGTACTATCTATTATTATTATGGGCGTATATAAAGGGGGCTGTCATAAAAACCTTAAAAATAAATTAAATAAGATCATATTATGATATTAAATTATACTCAGAGCAACAGGAGTACATTTGAAAGTCCTCTATTAACTTTATTGACAATTAAGTCGTTCACATATTAAAAGAAATTGAACTACAAGTCCGTACGGGTGCACTGCAGGGGGCTGACTGTGGGACTGGGTGCTGTCCGAAACAACGGGACATAGATTCTTGTATCACGTAGACCCGCAATACAGTCCTGATACACGGGACATTTTGGGCGGCAGAATCGCAACAATCCAGATTCAGACGGGGTTCAGCTCTGCAAAAATGTCACGCTACATTATATCACAGGGTGTACTAACCTTAAGCGCCTGAATCTTAAAATGCCAGACATTTTACAATAAATCCGATCGTCATAGTCGCCATCGCGTGTATAGGTATATATATATATCTTTGATGTTAATTTTCGTCGCTGGGATAGTATTTTTAGATGGGAGGGCATTTTTCTCCGGCGGTGGTACTCCTCCTCACTTCTTCCCGGAATATTTCGATGGATTCATCTCCATCTTCTTCAGCCAGGTACTTGTTTCCTCCTTGGCTACCACCGAGGAAGAAACAAGTACCTGGCTGAAGAAGATGGAGATGAATCCATCGAAATATTCCGGGAAGAAGTAAGGAGGAGTACCACCGCTGGAGAAAAATGCCGTTCCATCTAATATATATATATATATATATATATATATATATATATATATATATATATATATATAGTCCCATGTATTATTATTATTATTTTTGATTATTTGATTATTTTTATAGCCTCTTCAGATACGCAGAAAATTTCAATTTTTTATGAGCACAATTTTGAGAGAAATATTCCCGACAGTTACTCCAGTTACAAATTCCTATTTCAAGGAATATCACAATTTAATCTAATTAATCTCGTTTAAGACTAGGAAAGGTTTTAAAAGGGCCAGAAATGACAGATAGTGCTTATTTATCAATACTTGGTCAAAGCTAAGGTTAAAAACTATTTAGACCTAGTGATAAGGTTATAACAGAGAGAAATTCTATCGTCAACTTTCTGCACGAAAATATAGGCCATGCCCTTTCCTCTACAACTAAAACATCTATTTTAACTGGCAATTACACAGTTTAAATTGTTTTCAGTCTTAGCTTTGGATAAGTATTGATAAACATTAAACCCTGCCTTCCTTCTCCGACTTCTCAAAGCCTTCACTGGCTGATCATTTAGATGGGAATATTCAAAGAACTGAACCGTAGGGAATATTCCCATCATAATTTAGCGCAAGCGGAATTGAACTTTCATCCATCTAACTGAACAGTCTATAGAAATGTTATGGGCACTGCTTTAGATTGTTATTTAGACTAGTAGAGAGTACTGTATCTAGTTAAAACTCTGTTTCAGGTGCGAGAACGGTGTTACGAATGGTAACGGACCACAGGAAGTCGCCGATGTACTGCTCTCATTGAAGCATGCAGTCGTGCATCCACCATCCCCACCTTACGTACCTCCACCACCACCTCCCACCATACAGCCTAGTGAGGTGAGCAACAACAATATCACAAAATAATAAAAATGTCGAAATGTACAACCTAACTTGCATCATCAATGATTTGTCAGATATTAAACAAATATACTAACAAAAGAACGTTCTAGTTGAACTGAGTCATTTCATTTTGGTTTACGAATACTTACGTATTCCGAAGCTCATGAAATGTCTAATTTCACTGAGAAAAAAAAACAGCCTGCCGGCAGCCTGAAAACTGTGACATTTTTGTCTAAAATAGGATTCCACATATTTCAACCTAAAATAGGATTCCACTAGTTAGAGTGCCCGCACTTTATAATAGGGTGCTGGAATGCTAGCAGCCTACAGAGAGATGACTTTATTATGTGGATAAAAAAGAACAAAGGTAAATTCAGAGTAATAATAATGAGACTTTATTTGGGTGTAATTTACATATACACTTCTTAACAAGTAGATATTTACAAGTAGGTAAGAGGTATGCACTTTTTAACAAATATAGATATTTACAAGTATTACGTATTAGGTACAATGTACTTATGAACAATATTGAACAAGTAGGTCTTTATATTGAACAGGTAGGGCATTCATAAAGCCGAAGACAGTTGATTTCAGCATCTGTTCAAACAGAAACAAAAATAAATTTTTATTAATAACAAAAGAAATGTTGTTGTTGTTGTGTTTTATATAATTAAAAAGAAACATAAATAGGCATTTTTTCTAGTTTAAAATGTCGCAGTAAATTCAAAGCTGTCAGGGAATTACAAAATAAATATAAAATAAGGTTTTTTTCTATGGATATGATCATAAATGAAGGAAAAAAGACTTCCATCAGTTCTCAGCTTACCAGGCTTATTGAACTCCATCTTCAGTTGGTTCTATACCCTTAGCTCCATGTTATATTAAGGGAATATATTCTTGAAAAACAAACACAACTTTCTTCATTCTATTGTATATAACATCTGTTTTTAAATTTAATAATAAAAACAAGAGCCTGTATGCCTGGATGCAGACTGTACCGCCAGAACAGAGTTCAGGCTCTTGTTTTTATTATTAAATTTAAAAACAGATGTTACATACAATAGAATGAAGAAAGTTGTGTTTGTTTTTCAAGAATATATTCCCTTAATATAACATGGAGCTGCGGGTATAGAACCAACTGAAGATGGAGTTCAATAAGCCTGGTAAGCTGAGAACTGATGGAAGTCTTTTTTCCTTCATTTATGATCATATCTATAGAAAAAAACCTTATTTTATATTTATTTTGTAATTCCCTGACAGCTTTGAATTTACTGCGACATTTTAAACTAGAAAAAATGCCTATTTATGTTTCTTTTTAATTATATAAAACACAACAACAACAACATTTCTTTTGTTATTAATAAAAATTTATTTTTGTTTCTGTTTGAACAGATGCTGAAATCAACTGTCTTCGGCTTTATGAATGCGGCTATAAGTGTCATGAAAACAAAAAAAATATTTTATTTCTAGACCTACTTGTTCAATATTGTTCATAAGTACATTGTACCTAATACCTAATACTTGTAAATATCTATATTTGTTAAAAAGTGTATACCTCTTACCTACTTGTAAATATCTACTTGTTAAGAAGTGTATATGTAAATTACACCCAAATAAAGTCTCATTATTATTACTCTGAATTTACCTTTGTTCTTTTTTATCCACATAATAAAGTCATCTCTCTGTAGGCTGCTAGCATCCTATATGGATGGGGTCAATGTAACCCATCCATATAGGATGCTAGCAGCCTATAGGGGTAGGATACAGGAAGCAAACATCAGGATGCTCGCAGCCTATATGGGTAGGCTGCTAGAAGCCAGTAACAGAGTGCCAGCTAAAGTCTAGGGGTACGCACTTGAAAGTAGAGTGCTGGGCACTCTATTGTTGGATGCTAGCTTTGGGTGTGAGAACTCTACTATAGGATGCAGAATTAGCATTCCAGCACTCTATTATAAAATGCGGGCACTCTAACTAGTGGAATCCTATTTTAGGCTAAAATATGTGGAATCCTATTTTAAACTAAAATGTCCTATTTCAAAATACTGGCACTGAGTCACAGTTTTCAGGCTGCGGGCAGCCTGAAAGTAGATGCGAGCAGCCTGTTTTTTTTCTTCGTGTTGTCTTCATAAATTCTATTTATTATCCATTACTAGCTGTTGCCCGGTGTGCCGCGGGGGGGGATCAGCGTGTTTCTTAGCTGAGAGAGGGAGGAAAAGTGTTCCAGTGGGCTAACGAAAGGAAACACATGTTGGTGGGTGGGTGCCGTGTAGGACAGAGTTTTTTGTCCAATTTTATCAAAATCGAATGTATATGTGAAAGAATAAAGGTATACCTTTATTCTTATTATTATTATTAGGTATAATAGTATACCTATAGGTATACTATTATTATTATCATTATGGGGGTGTTCTCCTTAGTTTCCTAAATTATTTTGAGGGATATCGCAAACCGAAAGAATTGTTATTTTTTTATTTGTTTGCTTTTATGTTAGTTCGGGAATTTTTCATTGAATTGAGACTTTCAAGTAAGTTGTCACTGTAACCGTGGTCTTTGGGATCAGTCCACTGATCGAAGTAATAATGAACTTGTCCTGGCGGAATCTAAATCATACCTACAAATCTTGCAGTTCTATGCCCAAGTCCGGGTATTTTCTTGATTATTATCATTATTATTCATGTAAATGCCCGGTAGGACCACGTAAGGTACTATGAACACTGTATCTAATCCTTATTAATATTCAATGTTTAATAGTATTGAACTATGAATTTTTTCAATTCTCTAACTAAATGCTGTTAACGGTGAATAAGAGGTTAGGAAATTCGTGGTACCGAGACCTGATGAGAATCTAGAAATAGGTGAATATTGCATCTATTGACGGAAATTTATTGCTTAATCTCTAAATATATGTACCTAACATTTAATCAAACTATTAATAAGCTAAAATAATTGTTTTTCAGAGCTGCGGGGGCTATGGAACTCCGACCTTAGAACCTGTTGGATATTTTCCTCCCCCTTATCACGAACCGCAATTACAACCCTGTAACCAGGTGAGAAATTTAATTCATTAATAATTGCAATGAATAAAAACTCTTTTAATTTTCTATATAAAATAGGCAGAATGTCAATAAATTAAAAACTCTTTCACAGGTGTTGGGAGCTGGTTGGTGAAGGTTCATCATCATGTAGGTAAATAACTAGGCCGACCTTCACTAGTTATAAAAGTTTTATTTTACATAGCGCTTTCGAGATTCAATCTCATCATCAGTGCCTGTTGACAACAACATAAAAAAAAAAAAAAAAAAAAAAAAAAAAAAAAAAAAAAAAAAAAAAAAAAAAAATCTACAAACTAGAATAAAATTTTAAACAACATTTTGAGAAATTTTTTAGTCACTAGAATAAAACCGTAAAAGTTAGAATTCTTAAGAAGAATGAAATAAATTAAAAATAAAAATTAAATTACAAGATTTGACGTCCAAGAATGAATAAAATATATAATTGAAGGATTAAGCCTTAACAACAAAAGATAAAAGGAAGGAAAAACAGGAATAAGAAAAAATTAGTGATGGGAATAAAAAATAAAAAATGGAAAAAGTAGGTGGGATAGAGAGAGTACGGACCTATAGATTGTGTCTGTGTACACGCGAGGCTCTCGCAGCAGACTGGCTTACCTTGCATATGCTCTGTATGCAGGCTGCTGGGACATTCCTGAGCACATCACCGTCTCCCTTAACATTAATATTCCTTTGGGAAAGCGCCACATCAGCTCTAATTTCAATATTCTCCAACCTGTCCATTTTACTGCCCTTGTTTAATCTATGGAGGAGTTGAAAATCAAGGGCGTTAGCGTCATGCTCTTCCTGAATCACATGCTTTTTAAATATGGAGTCCTGGCTGGTGAAATGTTCTTTAAGTCTTGTCCTGATTTTTCTCCCACTCTGACCCACGTATGATGAACCGCATGTAACACAGGATACTCGATACACTCCTG
This sequence comes from Gonocerus acuteangulatus, assembly GCA_946811695.1. Classification (NCBI taxonomy): domain Eukaryota; kingdom Metazoa; phylum Arthropoda; class Insecta; order Hemiptera; family Coreidae; genus Gonocerus; species Gonocerus acuteangulatus. Next base: position 111,898,453 of record OX328123.1, on the reverse strand, counting down.
ATCTGTCGAGAGGATCGACCGTGTCCTTAGTGTTCGAGAGCTTACTCGCAAGAGAGCCTCTACTTCGGTAAGCAGTTTTCACTCCCAGTTTTTTTAATTTAGCTCCTACCTTTTTAGATATTTCACCTAGGTAAGGTAAGCTAACAGGGTAGACGTCGCTTATCCGGGCGGTGCTTTCTCCTGATACTTGTAATTCTATTTTTCTCTTGTACCTTCTTTCCATTAGTTTATTAACTAGTGATTCCTGGTATCCATTGCTTTTAGCTATGTTTTTGATACAAGAGAGTTCATTTTCAAAATTATCGGGAGACAATGGGGTGTTTATTAGGCGATCAATCATAAATATGATTCCTGACATCTTGTATTGTGGGTGGTGGTGAGAGTTGTTTGGAATTAAAATGTCTGTAGCACTTGGCTTCCTAAAGATCTTAAACGAATGCTTATTGTTTTCTCTCTTTATTTCGAGATCGAGGAATCTTATGACTCCCTCGTTTTCAACTTCAAGAGCAAACTTGAGAGAGTTATGGCAGCCATTGACATAGGAGTGTAGGGCATTTAATTCTTGTTTATTCCCGGAGAAAGATATCAATATATCATCAACATATCTTCCATAGAAGTCAATGTATTTCAAGAAGGGGTTTAATGTTAAGGGAGACGGTGATGTGCTCAGGAATGTCCCAGCAGCCTGCATACAGAGCATATGCAAGGTAAGCCAGTCTGCTGCGAGAGCCTCGCGTGTACACAGACACAATCTATAGGTCCGTACTCTCTCTATCCCACCTACTTTTTCCATTTTTTATTTTTTATTCCCATCACTAATTTTTTCTTATTCCTGTTTTTGCTTCCTTTTATCTTTTGTTGTTAAGGCTTAATCCTTCAATTATATATTTTATTCATTCTTGGACGTCAAATCTTGTAATTTAATTTTTATTTTTAATTTATTTCATTCTTCTTAAGAATTCTAACTTTTACGGTTTTATTCTAGTGACTAAAAAATTTCTCAAAATGTTGTTTAAAATTTTATTCTAGTTTGTAGATTTTTTTTTTTTTTTTTTTTTTTTTTTTTTTTTTTTTTTTTTTTTTTGTTATGTTGTTGTCAACAGGCACTGATGATGAGATTGAATCTCGAAAGCGCTATGTAAAATAAAACTTTTATAACTAGTGAAGGTCGGCCTAGTTATTTACCTACATAAAAACTCTTTCTTTAGTAGTATATTAAAAAAAACCCTTATGGTTTCACATGCTTCGATGCATCTTTAGGGCAAAATGTAATAATACAATCTACTTGAACAAAGCTTAAACAATTTTTAAAATTTGACGAGAAGATATTTTAATGTATTATGGTCTTCTGAATATGGAGACGTGGGCAATGATGTCATGAGGAGACTGATTATCCTTTGATATTACTCTCAGTTAAAATTATTAGAATGGGTTTTGTTGACTCCACGTTTCTTGCTTTCTATGACTTCTTGGTGGGAAAAACCAATGATTGGGGTATGGCATTATGATGATTGATTAATTTACTTTGAAGAGATGCGAAGCGGCAAAGCATTAAATCTTGAACAAAATTATTTTTGGGTCAAAATGGTTGACTCGATTCGTAGCATGATAAGGAGCTTTGACTATGATACGTAGGACTTGGGATTGAAATATTTGGACTTGGTGGCTCTTGGAATGCTTGGCTCAGGGCCGACACATGGGGGGGGGGGCAACCGGGTACAGTTGTCCCGGGCCCAGGCACCGTGGGGGCCCGGGCCGATCCTCGCTAATTGTAAATAAAGTACCGAAAGTGACCTATGCAGCACCGATTGTCGGCTTTTATTCTCATTTTGCTCAAAACTGAAGATGAAAATAATTTTAAAATGCCCAAAGTCCTATAGCAAAGTACTAGAATTTTCATTTTGGCTCTGAGAAGTGGGGGCCCGCGATCTGGTCCCGGGCCCGGCTCTGAGATGTGGCGGCCCGGCTTGGCTTGCCAGACAAGTCTATTCTTTCAGTCCACATAGGCTATAATAGTGGATTTTAGAAAGTAAGTTTGCTTTGTAGGGTTGTATCATGAGCAATTTAGTAGTCTGTATAATTGACCAAATAATAATCGCCAATTGAGTTTGAGTTATTAGGGCTATTAGTTATTAGGGTGAGTGATTTTAATAGCTTCATTCATTAAGTTATATTTTTTATCAAGTATTTGGTATTTTGAATTACTTGAGAAATGATTAAGGACTCTATTTATTTAAGGAGTCTTTTTTTGGTCCAATTAGTCTATAAGTTTTTTTTTTTTTTTACGGCCTATTGTCATCTAGGTCATTAGCGCCGTTTATAAGTTATTGTTATTAAGGATAATTTCCGTGCCTAAAAATCTAAGGCTATCGCTTATAGGAATTTCTATTGCAAATTTTATATTATTTTATTGATAATTGGCCACCCATAGATAGATAGGCCATCAATATGTTTAAGAGGGTGTTATTGAATTCAAAATATCCACATTTAGAACATAATTTAATTAAGTTTTTGATTAATATCCCCTTAAATAGTTGAGTTTTGCCTACGACAAATGTGGAGTTTTCTTAACGAAGAGGGCTCCTTGTCCATTTACTTTCCAATTAATAATTATGGAGATAATGAAGAAAAATCACATTAAACCCCACTTCAAATTGACATTGCGTTCAATCAAAGTCGTAAAATATAAGGAAATCATGAATAAAAATAGGGAAATAGAACGTAAGCTGCCTCCAATGCCTGATTTACTTCCATAAATACATTATCTAACTAGAGTAACAAAAATGAGATGTCATTTGAAATTTAATTAAAACAAATTAAACAATTCTCTTTAAGAAGAAGAATGGAATACTTAAGAGGGAGGGGGCACGTGCCCAGAGTTATATCGAGCTGCTGCCATGACAACGAAAAGTATGGCTTCCTGATCCCCGCCTCCTCCTGTTCCCCACGATTAAATCATTTAGCAGAAACCTGATACACCTGAAGAAGTGTGCAGTGAAGGTCCATGAACCTAGGCGTTTTAGGGGAATTTCCAGTATTATTATTATTATTAATTTCCAGTATATTATTATTATTAATTTAACTAATGAGAAATGTGTGATGTAAAAAAAAAAAAAAAAAAAAAAAAAAAATCCATAACAAGTCATTTATTCTGCCAAAAAAAAAGGAGAAAATAAATATTAAAGTAACACTGGACGTCCGATGGCCGTGAGTGCTAAGGCGTTTGCACTCCGTGGCTAAGGTTGTAGGTTCGATTCCCATTAGGACATTTGTAATGAGAAACTTTTTCAATTATTAATTTTGTAATTAATTTCTTTCCATAGTTTTGTGTATGCGTGGTACTACAATAATTAATAATTAAACAAAAACTTCACATTTTCGTCTATTGATCTTGATGAATACTACTAAAAGGAACGGGCGACCCTACGTTTGACGGGAAAATTCTATTCAAACATAGTAGGTACAATGTATACCCTCCTTCCCTTCCAATGGACGGACTAATACAACATTTCTTTCTCATTAGATACTCACGATTTATACGGTGTTTCGTTACAATACAACGGAAATTTCGAGCGGTATGAGGAAATTAGTAATTTGGGTCGGGAGTAACCCCCCCCCCCCCACCCCCGGCTAATAACAAGACATTTCTCTCTTCAGATGACCACAACGAATATCGAGTTTCATTGGAATATAACAACAATTACGGTGGTTAGTGGCAAATAGCAACTTTGGCTCCGGAGGACCAATATCAAATTTTCCAGTATCGGTAAATACAAAATAAAATTACATTTGCAATACTTGGCTTTCAGACATTCATTGTTATAATAATCGTAATTCCGTCTTGCTACCTGTTATTTTCTATTACAGATGGGGTGGACAACAGGGAGCGATGGAGCGTCACCTAACTACCAGGCTCAGTACCCACCAGTATTCCCCGAGTATCCTGACCCAACGGACCCTTCCCTGAAGAGGAGTCCATCTCCAAGACCGAACCTCTGCAGGATCTGTGGCAAGACTTACGCGAGGCCTTCAACACTCAAGACTCACCTCCGTACTCACAGCGGGGAGAAGCCGTATCGTTGCGATGATTGCAACAAGAGCTTCAGCCAGGCTGCCAACTTGACGGCCCACGTCAGAACTCATTCAGGAGAGAAACCTTTCAGGTTTGTATTTAGCCGATGAATAATTCATTTATTGCCTTTGAGCCAATCTTCTGTAGCCAATTTGTTTTAAAATATTTCCGTCCTCTCTATTGGGGGCTCGCTTATGACGTCCGAAGTACTTAAAACAGAATGCCATTCAAAAGAAGTGGTCGTTCAAATGTTGCTTGAGGTTTCTTCGCTCAATGTTAGCGCGGTTCCTCCCTCCCCCATAGGGAGGAACCCCGCTTATAAGGTTGATCTCATGAAACAATCCGGAAGTGCCGACTAGAACAGTTCGCGTTTCAGAACCCAACATATTCAACATATTAGTGTTGATGAAATTCGAACATGGAGAAAATGTTCCAACTGAATCCCATAATTCTAAGTACCGACATCAAAGACAAAAAAGTCCGACTCGCAGGAACTGCGTCATCTTAGCGCGGTTCCATTCATATCCCTAGTGTTATTTTGTAGACTTAGAATAGAAACAGTTATTACTTTGTTTGGATCATTCCTAATGTAAACAAATATGAAAAAAAACAAGATTTTCGGCTAGGGATGAAACTATCCTAAGCAGAAATTACTCTTTCTGCCGTCCCAAGTTTCGGTCTACGAAGACTCTTCTACGAATATATTTCTAATTTACTTAACTTGCAGTGCTAACATATCCATTTTACTTTTAAATGCAATTAAACAAAATAAAATTGTACATGAAAATGAGAAAGTAGTGTTATTTTTTATTGAACTACGGCCACATTCAACCACAAAATATAATTATATTTCTAGTATAGCATTTGGCTGCATGACTTCCTACAGGTAAAGGTAACTGTCAGCTGTCCTAGAATGCTTGATGAGAACAATGAATCTTGATTTATGAAGTGCAATAAAAGCCTACCTGAACCGGCCTACTACCTCGACCCGGACTGACCCTACACGGAGAATATTTACGTTTTCAGTTCTGTTACAGGTTCAAAGAATTTGTATTTATTCCCCTGTTTTATTGAGAAATACATCCTCCTCCTAGAAGCAATAACAAAATAACAAGAAATAAAAACAGACAAAAAGAACCGTATAAATAAACGAAATCAATTATCGTTTATCAAACTTCTAAGTTATATGTACTTATTTCTCCGTTTGACATCGCCTAATCAAAACTTTCTTCAGAACCTGTTTTCTAGAGCATTTAGTAAGCTTTCGAATGGTAACCATCTGTTTAGCAAGATTCTCAACCGTTTTCGAGATATTAAGGAAAGTATACGAAGTTACCAAAGCTTTTCATCTCTATTAATAAATTATTTTAATTTAACCCTTCCTTAACTCCAAACGTAAGTAAATTTTCAGCATACTAGTTTTGACGAAATTAGAACATGCAGAAAATGTTTCAACTGAATCCCATAATTCGAAGTACCAAAATCAAAGACAAAAAGAACAGTTCGAATAAGCGAAATCAATTACTTAAAAGTTTTAAGCACTTATTTCTCCGATTGACATCGCTTATTCAAAACTTTCTTCAGAACCTTTCTTGTAGACCATTTAGTAAGCTTTCGAATGGTAACCTTTCGCTTCCCAAGATTTTCAACCGTTTTCGAGATATTAAGAAATTATACGAAGTTCCCAAAACTTTTTATTATTTCTGACAACAGAAAATTGGTCTCATTTTACCTATCCTGTTACATAACATAAGAAATTACAAAAATAAAAAGCAATAAAAAACCAAGGGAAAGAGACAAAAATTACAAAAAAGTCCGACTCGCAGGAACTGCCTCATCTTAGCGCGGTTCCGTTCTTATCCCTAGTCTAATTTCGAAAGATTAAAATAGAAGCAGTTATTATTTTGTTGAGAGGAGATCGTTGACCGTTGATGATGCAAGGTAGGGATTGTCCGGGTTCGGTCACTGCTACTTAATAATACATACCCCATATGTGTATGTATGTGGGCATATATATGTACATATGTGTGCGTGTATATGTGTATGTGTATATCCATATATATAAATATATATATATATTATATGAAGCCCTGATGAAGGCTTGAAGTTCAAGCCGAAACGTCGGCACAATAAAACCATTTTTACGATAAAAGTAGCAGTGACCGAACCCCGACAGTTATTGTATTGGTTCCAACAGTCTTGAAAGGTAGGATTTACAATCTTACCTGGAAGGGTCGACATCACTAGAAACATTCCCGCTAGTTACAAGGTCTTGGAATCTTGGAACTCTATATTTCTAACAATAAATTGTTTTTGTTATTTTACTAAACCTGTTTTATTTTCGAATACATTATCCAACTATAAGCAATTAAAAAATAACAAGGAATAAAAAACAGACAAAAAGAACAGCTCGAATAAGCGAAATCAATTACTTTAAAGCTTTAAGCTCTTATTTCTCCGATTGTCATCGCCTAATCAAAACTTTCATTAGAACCTTTTATGTAGAGCATTTAATAAGCTTTCTAATGGTATTCTTCCGTTTACCAAGATTTTCAACCGTTTTCGAGATATTAATGAAAGTTCCCAAAATTTACGTTATTTCTAGCAACAGAAAATTGGTCTCATTTTTCATATCCTGTTTTACACACAAAATTTTCCCAACGTAAGAAATTACAAAAATAAAAAGCAATAAAAAAAAAGGGAAAGAGACAAAAATTACAAAAAGAACGACAAAAACCCGTTCATAAGAACAAAACAGACGTATTTGAAGTTTTAAGCACTTATTTCTCCGATTGACATAACCTAATCAAAAATAGTTTTAGAATCATTTTTGTAGAGAATTTAGTAAGCTTTCAAATAGTTTCAATCCACTTATCACGATTTCCCAACCGTGTTCGAGATATTAATGAAAGTATACGAAGTTTCCAAAACTTTTCATGTCTGTTCATAAAATATTTTATTCTAACCCTTCCTTAACTCCAAACGTAACATAACTTTCAACATATTAGTTTTAATGAAAGTAGAACATGCAGATAATGTTTCAACTGAATCCCGTTATTCTAAGTACCCAAACCAAAAACGGTATTCAAAAACTATTTTTCCAATTTTCTCGACAACGGTTAAAGCTATCGCCTTGAAAATGGGTTCATTCGTTTTCCTAGCCCAAGAAGCCTATAAAACGAGAACTTACAAGCTTATGAACTCAAAAACGTAAGCGTTACGATTTTTTATGCGCGAATTTCGCCCCAAACGCCATCTTCCAGTGGGCGGATTTGACCTTTCAAATTGGACGACAGATTTTTGTACCAAATTTCATCAAAATCGGACCATTCGTCTTCTACCTAAAGAGCGAACAGACAAATATATATATATATATATATATATATATATATATATATATATATATATATATATATAAATATATACATATATATATATATACAAATTTGAACCACCGTTATTTTCGGTTTCTAGGGGTTCTGAAACGCGAAATTTTCTAGTCGGCACTTCCGGATTGTTTCATTGTATCAACCTTATGAGCGGGGTTCCTCCCTATGGGGGAGTGAGGAACCCCGCTAAAAGAACAAGCAAAATCAATTACATTAAAGTTTTAAGCACTTCTTTCTCCGATTGACATCGCCTAATCAAAACTTTTATCACAACCTTTTTTTGTAGAGCATTTAGTAAGCTTTCTAATGGTATTCTTCCGTTTACCAAGATTCTCAACCTTTTTCGAGATATTAAGGAAAGTAAACAAAGTTACCAAAACTTTTTATGCCTGTTAATGAAATATTTTATTCTAACCCTTCCTTAACTCCAAACGTAACATAACTTTCAACATATTAGTTTTAATGAAAGTAGAACATGCAGATAATGTTTCAACTAAATCCCGTTATTCTGAGTACCCAAACCAAAAACGGTATTCAAAAACTATTTTTCCAATTTTCTCGAAAACGGTTAAAGCTATCACATTGAAAATGGTTTCATTCGTTTTCCTAGCCCAAGAAGCATATAAAACGAGTAGTTACAAGCTTATGAACTCAAAAAAAGTCCGACTCGCAGGAACTGCGTCATC